>OY740778.1:48643763-48793763 GCA_963513935.1 Aphrophora alni | reverse complement strand
AAGATCCTAAACCTGTTTTATTTTTGTCATAAACTCACCCCAAGCCTTATTGAATTGAAATCTAGTTTTAAATAAATGTAGACAACGTTTATTTTAAATTGTTTAGCATTTCTTGTTTTTAACTGTAATTTTCTTTTACGGGCTATTTTAGACCAATCAGAATTTTGTGTTTTGTCTTATGGTAAGTAGCAGTTTATTTTAAATCAGATGATTCAAAATGGATATTCTGTATTTACAAAACATCAGTAAATGTAGTATAACGGTGGCCGTATAGTTAAACCCTTATATTTAAGACTCTGAATAGGAATTTTATACTAGTAAATATGTAACTTAACTATTTATTACAATTGGTGACTGTTCCATATAAATAAATGAATATGAATTAATTGTTTGTCGTTAGTTTATACATTACTTTACATTCTATCCGCATGTGCTCCTCAAATGTCTGCATGCACTGTTTTATTAGTCGCCTAGCTCATTTAAACATTCATTTCTATTGAAGGATCAAAGTTATAAAAACAGTCTTCCATGAAAGTTTTCAACCTTTCTTAGTCACAAGTGGAGCTTTTTTCTTTGATTATACCTTGAAGCTAATTGTCACAGGTTTTTTAGTTTGCATTTCTAGACAGTTAATGAATTTCGGAGCCCTTGCCAATCCACCACACTTTGAAATGTTAATTTAAGAATCCCTTATTGTTTGAGCATAATGAGCTGTGAGCTCCATCTTGTTTCAATATTACAGTTAATTCCATACCAATCAATCAAACCTAAAAAATTTAATTCATTTTTAAACATGTCCAGGTATGGAATGGTGTTAACACTTAAACACTCATGTAATAACAACTACAATTGAATATATGCTTGTGTCTGTCAAAATTTGAAATTTTAACAAACCTGACACATTGTTGGTTAAATAAAAGTAGCTGATTAGAAATGTAACCTTTACAAACACCTGATGACACAATGTTACCAGCATGGCAGTTATGTTATTAAGAGACTTTGTGACTACTCTGTACATTTGTTAATCGTCTCTCAATATTAAGTGAATAACTGACAAAACACTGAAACGCACATATATTTGAATTGCACAACTCCCATTTCAACCCAGGAAGAAATTTATACTCCTTATAAACATTGGACTGTTGTAACACACTAGATTTCATTTGCATTATTTACAGTGCTGTAATCAATTTGTACTTTTCAGTTTCAGCGTAAAACTGGTTTACACAGATAAATATTGAAATATAGGGTATGTTTGTAATTGTAAAAAATTTTGACCTCTGTTTTTTGACTGAGCTTCACATTTCATGGCCTCAGGAAACCGAAATTCGACATAGCGTCCATCTGTTGTTGTTTGCTGTATATAACCATTTTAGCGTCCACAAATATTTGATAGTAAGATGAAATTTTATCTAGAGGACTTAGTAGAGTGTGCACATATAGAATCCAATTGATATTCAGAATAATGTCAAAATAGCAACTTTTTTTAAGACCGCAACTCGTAAACAATTCTCTATTGACTTAAATAGAACAGACAGAAGCTGACCTGACGGAACGAATGTTGTTAGCATGTATTAAGGACACTAATTTACCAGGAACAAAATGAATTTGAGTTTGAGATTTGTTACATTCTTTATTATATGAATTCATGTGACCCCATAGGAACAAGGACGTCAATTTACATTGGGGTCCAAAACAATGAAGTGTTTATTCGTATATTATGTATAAATTTGTTTAGATTAGAAAACCAGGGTGCCACTGTTTGAGTGAGGTTCTTTTTCTTGAACAGGCTCGCTTTTTAATTTTTGTTCATATTGTAGTGTATTACCTTAGTAATTAATCAAGAAGATACGGATACTATAACTAATGTAGAGAGGTAACTTAAATGAAACACAAACACAGTTTTAGTTAATGGTGTGTTCATTGCTAGAACAAGACAGGAGAACTCGGAAAGCCCTCGAGGTAACCTAGGAAAACATGGTTTTTGGTATATCGGAATTGCAATAGACAACCAATTGTATTAAAGCAATAGGCAGTACAGTCATTTTACTTTATAAATATTTACTATTATAAGTATAGTCACATTATATTACAACTATATACCACACGTATCTTGTCTGGTATTCAACTTACAACACACGAAATTAGATTTCAATTCTGCATATGATCCCACCTTTCCTATGATAACAAGAAATTTTGATTCCTGACCTCGCAAGAAAATGTGGTATATATGTGTAGTTACATGATACAACAGGTCCAAGTGAAGATTCTTTCACAGGTGGTGTGGCCTAGAAAGGCCGAGATTTTTACCCGAGTGAAAAGAGTGAAGTATTTTTAATATATACAATTAAAAGGTTCAAAAAACCTGTGTAACAACTGTTTAAAAAAAGATTTAGCTCAAGTTATCAAACTTTTAGAGGATCTCTTTTTATTACATTGTATAATAGAGCTGGGCAATCAACTTGTTTATAATAAAGCCTAAAACTGATTAATTAAAAAAACACAATGTTTTGGCTATACATTTTTCAAGTTTTACCGTTTTTTCATCAATATCTACTGGTTAAGGTTCTTGTGGCAGCCATATTAACAAGTTTTTTTACGCCATTATTCTGTTCTTCGCTTTATCGTCATTTCAGTATATACTCACCTTAGTATTTACAGCACTCTATTCATCTGGTTTTCCACAGTCATGGGATTGGTCCTCTTTGTCATCATCAACAGTTATCAACAAATAACCTAATAATTTTTAAAATGAAAAGTCTTGTCCTTAGTTTTATAATGATCTTAGAATTTCAGTTGATAATTGGTATGTAGTCAAAATCAGCTCTAATTATTTAGATCTGAAACAAAACAATATCATCTCTAAAAATGTCAACTCAGGAGTTGTTGGTAAAATATTGTTTCTCAAAATGGGACCCCTGGTAATTATACATACACCCCCCTTTTTACATCAAACCATAACTAATTACATAATACTGCAATTTCACTATATATAATCTTGCTACCACAAATCTGATCTACACTTTTATTGTCAAAAACTTTAATAACTAAGGTTAGGACAGGTTTTATTATAAATTTAAATACACTTATGAAATTATTCTGTTTAAAACATAACATAAATTATAAAATAATAACATAAATCGATATTATATACAAAGAATTATTCTCGTAAGAATGTTGCAGTAGCACTGAACTAGTAGTGACTATGTCTAGACAGAATCAATGGCCGAACATGAAAGGATTTCAGTGCGGAGAATGAAAGTCACAGTTATGTTATTTTTGTTTGATGTGGCAGTAGATAGATAATAGAACCTAAAAATATTCACAAAAGGATGTTTTAAGTTTTGAACTTATATAAAAGGGTAGAGGGTCCGCACAAGTAGAGGCTCTATAATTTTAATAAAATTGTAATGAAGATAACCCATACAATTGTGACAAATTTGCAAGTAAAAGAAAATTTAAGATCAGAAGTAATATGCAAAAAAAATTTGGTATAAAAACCTTTATTTTAATAAAATTAGTCACAATGTAAATTAGGCCTATGACGGGTTTATGATACAAATGATGCAATTAGTGGGTTTTTTAAGGGACTGAATAATAGCTCTGTCCTGCGAAGACCTAATTAAATTTAATCTTGAATAATTTCGGTACCTCAAATGCTGACTAGCTAACACATACGTAGTATGTGGAAGTCAAGTCAAGTAATTAAGATTAGCTTAGGTTACTTTATTTTTCTGAAAACTGTGATTTTTAATTGTAATACATGAGTTCCTACTTTCTTAAAATTTAGCACTTAAAATTTTTAAAGGAGAAGGAAATATTTTTTCCCTCTTTTCAGATGAATTTGACAACAAATTATTTAAAAAACTTATCTCTATTGTTACAATCTGTAGTCACTATCAACCATGTAAACAGTTAATCAGATTTATTAGTTTCTACCAATAGTAGTTTAGTTGTCTTACGAAGCCTTGATGGCAATTTTTCAGTAAAGTATTCTTTTAAGTACCTAGCCTAGTTGCGAATTTATAAAATTGATTTTTGAGTTTTGATTCTTGATTTGTTTGTGAGAACAAATTTTTTGTTAACGTATGTACATATATTAGATTCCATTATTTTTCCAAACTCATTTTATAAATCCATAACCTAGGATAGTTTTGCTTAGTATACATGACTGTAGAGCAAAGTTTAGTCCAATCGCCATCAAAATCAACCCGAAGAGCGCCCAGTGAGCTTGGTATATCTAGACTGAGCGTTAGAAGAATGTTAAAAATGGTAGGGCTGAAACCATATCGGCCTACTTTACTGCAAAGTTTGAATGAAGATGATTATGACAGGCGAATGGAATTTTGTCAGTGGTGTGTAATTAGACAAGAAGCTGACAATACATTTTATAAATCCATTTTGTGGAGTGACTAGGCAACATTCAAACTTAATGGTAGAGTGAACACACATAATTGCATGTACTGGGCTTCTGAAAACCCACATTTAGTCATACAGACTGAATTAAATGCCCCTGGAGTATGTGTGAGGGCTGGAATCTTTGCTGGTGGACATTATTTTTTTCAACAAACGGTCAATGCTGTTAATTACCATGATATGTTATAAGAGGTAGTAGAAAACAGTCCTGCATTCGAACAACTACAACCTATTTGTGAAAAATTAATTTGGCAGAAAGATGGTGCACCTCCTCATTACGGGAACAATGTACAACTGAATGGCCTGCACGATCACCCGATATCACCCCATTGGACTTTTCAATATGGGGAATTGTAAGAGACGAAGTTTATTCAGGAATCTGCAACATTAAAGAGAACGTATTGAATCTGTATTTGAAGAATTATCTACAAAAGACATCACTGACATTATATGCGCTTAAAAGATGTTATATGTGTATATAAAATAATGGAGGACACTTTGAACATTTACTTTAGGTATGTGTTTGTTATTGGGTAGGACAATTCAATACTTTAATTGTAAACATTTATACTTAAATTATACTTTATTATAATAAATTAATAATTACTTAGATATATTAATAAGACTTACCGTCACAATAGTCTATATTTGTCTGTAGTTATATCACTACGGCCGTTTCGGCTATTCAGCCATTTTCAAGTGTTATGTGGGTATTACCGTTGTCTTAGTTTAAAATCACAAATTACGAACACACGACACATAACAAACACACAAGTTCTTTAAACATTTAAAACATGATGCAGTAGGCCCACTGTCACAACGCGTACTGTGACGGTAAGTCTTATTAATATATCTAATTATTAATCAGTAGTCGGAATGGCGAAAACAAATATGTATAATAATTACTATCGCAATGCATTTTTGTCAAGTGACTTATGGCCCACCCTGTATGGATCTATATTAATTAAAAAATTGTTAAATTCATTATGGATCATACTTGCAAAAGATATATATATTCACAAAAATCCGGACCGTACTGTAAAATGTTTTTATAATAATTTGCCGCTTTAGCGCCTTCAATTTTCATGCGATCTTCCGCATTGCATGAATGACGTATTTTGTAATGATTCACGGGCAGTGGAAATTTCCACAGGGCTGAGGGGGGTAGGGCATTAACACGCTCCTCCACAACAGTCTGTTGTTTACCCACTACGAGCAGTTGACTGCGCCCACTCAGTGCAGACGTTAATATACTTTGTGTTGTGTGGTTTCTCTGTGTTTTTCGCTTCTCATTTTCAAGTGAGATGAGTAATAAATGTAAAAAGGTTTGTGTATAAGTGGAGAAAAACTCCATGCCATAAAACGAATTGATACTGGGAATCCGCAAAAAAAAATTGCTCTAGAGTTAGGTGTAGGAACAAGTACGGTTTCAGATTGGAGGAAAAATCGCGAACAAATAGAAAAATGGTGTTCCTCTCAATCTAGTGGAAATGCGATAAAAGTTAGGAAAAGTATGCACAAAGGTAAACATGTAGAAGTTGAAGAGACATTGTTTTTGTGGCATGAACATTTAAGGGGTAAAGGTGTTCCCGTTACAGGTCCTATGCTCCAAGAAAATTCTTTGCATTTCAAGCGGGAAATTAAGGGACAAGATGGCGAATTCACACTGCTAGTGACGGTTGGCTTGACCGGTGGAAAAAAGATATAGCATTCATCAACTCTCAATAAGTGGGGAGGCTTTATCTACCAACAAAGAAGCTGTTCCTGAATTTAAGACGCTCCTATTTAGTATCCTCGACAAAGAAGGAATTTCCGGCGACCAGCTATAAAATTGTGATGAGACGGGTCTAAATTATAAAATGCTGCCAACGAAAACTCTTGCATCAAAAAAAGAAGCTTCAACCCCGGGCTATAAAAAGAGCAAGTAACGAGTTACAGTGTTGGCTTGTTGCAATATGACCGGCAACCATAAGCTTAGATTGACATTGATTGGAAAATCAAAACAACCCAGAGCTTTTAAAAAATGAAAAAAATGATGAGTTGCCTCTTTGGTATACAAACCAACAAAAAGCGTGGATGAATTCTGCAATTTATAAGACCTGGTTTTTCCCTTCCTTCAGTAGAAAAACATCTAGCTGCAAACAATTTACCACAAAAAGCCATTTTGTTGTTAGACAATGCCTCAAAACATCCGATCGCTGACGAATTGAAAGACAAAGACATCAAAGCTGTGTTCTTGCCGCCAAATGTTACAGCCGTTTGCCAGCCTATGGACCAAGGAATACTTCAAGCATTAAAGTTAAAATACCATCGCCGACATCTTAGTTATTTAATTTCGGCAATTGATAATGATGAGGATTACGTCAGTGCACTGAACAAGATTGACTTGTTGGATGTTATGAGGTGGTAGCTGAAGGGTGGGAAGAAATCACTCCTATTTCAATAGTTTCTTCATGGAAGGTTCTGTTCGATCATGGGGGAAACAAGTTTAGTGAAATAAATGGTGGGGAGTTTAAAAATAATAAAAATAAAGTGGAAAAAAGAGGTAATTTCACTGTTAGAAAATATTCCAGGACGTGAAGAAGTGTATGATAATAACATCAATGAGTGGATGAACAATGACGATGAAGATGAAATAACAGACGACTATATTATTAAAATGGTGACAAGTGAAGAATGTTTGGAAGAAGAAGAACTGCCCAAGTGCAATGTGAATTTAATCCCACATTCAGAAGGATTTAAAATGCTAGACGGAGCACTAGAGTACATTACTCAATAACAAGGAGTATCTTCAGCCGACATTTTATGTTTGAGAAAGTTAAGAGATATTGCGGCAAGAAAACGTGCAGAAACGGTGAAGCAAAAAACTATTAAAGACTTTTTCAAGTTGTAATCGTTAGTTACGTGAGTTGAACATTATTTTTTTAGTTTGCTCATACAGTTTTAAATTTGTAAGATTAAATTTTAACTCCTTAAGTTTTACATACAGTACAATACTTTATAAGTAAATTTCCGAATTGTAATTTTGTTTTTACATATTGTATTTCTTGTTTTTCTAAGTTTTTGGTAAAATAATGTAGATTCTTACGTTTTATTAGAACCGTTCAATAATGTTCACTGACTTATTTTATCACTCCTGTGTTTTACTTAATTGCAGTCCAGTACTGTATTATGTACATTACAGTAACAGTACCATTAGTTAATGTGTTAGAATGTAACAAGTGTCGTTGGTTATCGGCATGGGCCGGTAGCGATTACATGTGCGGCTTAACACCGCTCGTACCGGCCCTGCGGCCGACTTATCTCCGAATCCGGATTTTTCAGAATCCGGACCGCCCGTCCGCCACAATAGTCCGGATTTATGAGAGTCTACTGTATATATATATATATATATATATATATATATATATATATATATATATATATATATATATATATAATATAGATTATCTTGTAGTAATTACTATGGTGGCCAAAAGTTTCTGATGTCGTGGAGAATTTGACAGAAGGGGTTAAATAAAGGCTGCTACCTTTAAAATATTGTTAAAAATCTAGGAAAAACTATGCTAACTTACCTAAACTTAGCTTTGGGAAGTTAAAATAGCGGCCGACAGATGACATAATTTAACATATAAGTTAAATTAACATAACGTAGATTTAAATATACTTTTATATACATAGTAATATCTTCAAATGCTCACTTCTAGTATATTGTGTATAAAGCCCAATATATAAACCTAGGTTTATACAAACTTATTTCTATATTTTTTACCAGTAGAACACATCCTGAAATTTCTTTTTGAATCACCCTGTATTTGCTTAATAGTTTAATTTGTTTTGAAAATCATGGTTTAACTGTAGCTTATTATATAGTTTGTGGTGTGGTTTTTTTTTTTTTTTACAATAGATTTCTTCCTTAACATATTAATTTAAAATAAATGTTATACCAGGTGTTTAAAAACTCTTTGCAGAAAATTTGGAAAATGGTTCTATACATCAAAATAAAACAATAAACCTCTTACAATATGGCTTATTTCTCTTCGGTGTCGGGTTTCTGTTTTTTAAATATCTCAAAAACCTGAGCTACAACTTTCTGACTTTTTAGTTATTCATGCCTAATTGTGTAGGCCGAATTTATTCAAAGTTATTTCTAAATGATGTTTCAGAAATTCAAAACATATTTGGCCAAATGTAGTTTTATAGTATTGGGTAATGTAGTTTTATAGTATTGGGTACTCATAACTAAAAAATAATAAAATTGCAAAATCAGCAAGTTGTTACTCATATCCTTCTTGAGATATTAATTATTATATAAAAAACACAAACAGAAAGATGGACAAGTTAGGCAAAATAGGCTATATTCACAAAGAAATGTTTGTTTTGATTAATAGAACCATTTCCAAGCACCCTAGTTATTTCACTGTGAATACATTTCCTAAAAAAAATTTATTTGATTTTTATAGGAACAGTGTTTCATACCTCAGTGTTTACAGAAAATATTGTCGAAAATCCCCACCAATTACTGTTTGGAAAGTTGGGTTTACTTTGCAATCTTAACATGTATTATTCTATTGGTTTTAACACTGTGTCTCTCTTCAATCAAACTGTTATTTGTCATATGTTTCTCCGCCCTTACCACGATGTTGGCATTGAAAGTGTATGAACTTGGACCTCTTGCGAATCCAAATCTTGTAACAAATACTCTACTTTGAAAAATACTTGTAAAATAATTGGAAATACAGTAATATGAGTTGACTTGTTTTATTGTTTTTGTTTTATTTTGTATTTATATTAGTTTGGAAAGTAAGTACCGTTTCTGTTTCGTATGCGGAGGATTGGGGGCTGTGTGGCGTGATATTTACAGAGCTGTGTAAGCCTGGTTCAGCATAAAACATTCAGTCCTAGTGGAAGGGTTGGGTTGCATGAATAATCATGTAATATTGCAATCTGTTATTATTCCTTTATATGTATTATTTTCAAACAATAATTTGATGAGTAATTACTTTAACATTACTCTAATAATCTGAACTATTTTAAAAACTAACTCAACATGCCTAGTAATTACTTTTTGAATATTTTTTAATTAAATTTATTTTGTTTTAATGCTTAAGTTACCACTGTTTTAATGTTGTCAGATAATATTCCTGTACCTGATGATAAAAGATTTTATCATCGCCTCCCCTACTAGATGAATAAATCTTTGTCACACATTGGCTCACAACATTTTCATGTAGTCTTGTGGTAGATCCCTCTCACCTATCCCACTCGGTATCTTATCATCAACTATTATTCTTTTCCAGCCCTAATGTCTATTCAAAGACCAGGGATTATAATTTTATGTTTTTTGTTTTCAAATTACAAGAATATTGGATTTTTCACGGCCCAAATGCTTGAAGCATTGTGGGTTGTTATACAGTGCCAAGGTTCAATATTTTCAAAAAAAACATTTTTATGAAATTTGAAAATTGATTTTTTAGTTTCAACAATCGGTTTTACATTCTTACATCATACATTATGGTGGGTCAGAAATAAAAAAAAATATTTTTTTTTTTTACGGATTAACTCAAAGGAGTGGTTTTTATAATGATGTCCGTCCATCTGCATTGTACTACGACTTGTTGCGCAATTATCAAAACGGGTGACAGAATGAGCCTTAAAATATGTTTTATTAGGGTCTGTAGGTAAAACCAAGGATCCTTACAATTTCAAGCACATGTCTTTCTAAGTCACAACCAGTCTACACAGACAAGACATTTATATTTTTCAAACTTTGCATTTATTTTATATTCTTTGTATTGTCCCACATATAAGAAAAATATAGCAGTAAACATATTTTTACCTACAACGTATTTATTATTATTGATTTTTTTTCGTTGAAAGTACAAATAATAATTTATTGGCAATCAATCAAATTTTAATAATTGTAAAAATTACAATGTTTATAAACAAACCCACCATTTTGTTTTGGTAAGAGATAAAAATCATCTGAAATTCTTATATGTTACTTAAATGATCTCTAGGAACATAATTACAAAGTTTCACTTTTGTAGAGTTTTACTTACACCTAGCATAACAGTTTAAATATAGCCATTTATTTTTGGAACATCCTATATTAAATCCCGTGATTTACCGAAATTGGTGGAAGGTGGTGTTACTAAGCCAGTAAGTTTGGTACGTCAACAATTTCAACCCCATTTTTTGATTGATATTTATGTTTCTTACCAATCAGGAAATCAAAAAGTAATTTCATGCTGTCTGTCGTCTCCTGTACTTAAAAGCATGATAGTGGCTATAAAGGTTAAGATAGAAATATGAAGTTTAATATAGGTGACTATAGTGTGTATTCAAAAATAGAATCCTACTAAACTTTACTAAAAACACAATTATAAATGTAAAAATGGGGGTAATTTTAAATAGTTTTTGTTATACGACTTATAGACTTGATTACAATATGCAGATTTTAATTCTGTATGTAATGCTTTCAATCCCATATCTCTACGATGACAAATACCAAAGTTATTGTCAAAAATGTAATTTCGAACCCTGAGTATACGAGATTCAACAGAACCGAGCCACGTGCGTAGTGAGTGAAGGCTCCTTCATATATGTAGAGTGCATAAGGTGTAGCCTGTAATTCATGTTAGGAGAAGTTGCAGGCGGGAAGAGAAGTAATGTCATAACTACTACTGCTGATAAAGGCATTGACTCAGCTCCATTTCCCTGTCAACATTTACTATGTTGCTGTGTCGTGTTTATTTTGTTTACAATTAATTAGACAAATTTCTAACAAAAAGAATTGTTATAAAACTTTAAAAATTGCCTATTTTCAATAAATGGATGATTTTCTATTTTGTTTAAATTTGACTGTTTTACAAACAATTAGATAAACTTGCTAATTAGAAAAATCATATAAACTTCAAGTTTTAACTTTTTAGTATTAGATTTGATTTTTATTTAATTTGGTATTTAAGCTCATATTAACATTTCCTCCGTTCTCGGCACTGGTTTTATAAAATTATACAGATTTGATATGATTTTGCGAAATTGACTTTGAAGTACTTTACTCCACTAACTTTCTTACGGATGTTTTCACCTTCCATTAGAACACAACGAACCAATGTTTTTGAAATTCATATATAAATCGCACAGATCAAAACAGACTGCAAGTTTCCCCACTAAACAACTTGTGCAGAGACGACTACGCATCTCATTGTCTGAAATCAGGCTAAATCTTATGGAACTGTACAGCTTCTAAGCTCATCAGGGGTGAGATATTGACACGAGCCAAGCGAGGGGATATACATACATCTACGACGGATATTGGCCTAACAAATGTCAAGAAAGTATTAATATAATTGCCAGGTTCAGAAACTGTTTTAAACAAATACTGTACTGGCTACCAATTCAAATTAACACTATAATAAACCAACTTTTGAGCATTACATTTTGTACATCCGATTTACATTGTATGATGGAGCTGGGTAAGTACTCTGATGGTCCCCATCATCTTCTTTTATATTGTCATAAACATTAATTGTGTCCGAAACCGAAGATGAAACGGGTTTTGCAGGAAACCAACAGGGAACCTTCGTAAAAAAATAAAATAAATGCCAAAGCGATACGTTGATTAGAAGCGTATTTGGCAGCCATCTGTAACTTGCAAAAATATTGGATTAACTTTCAAACACACCCGTCCAGAAAACCGAAAATAAACCTCTTCACTGACCCATCCAAAAAGAAAACGCAGACAGTTTTCAAACGAGAGAAAAGGTTATCACACGACGGCTAGTGGAGCGCCACAAATCTCAAGTTTGAAATAAGTACTTTTAGCACGAATTAAACAAAAAATTTCCCAACAGTTGTTAAAGGGGAAAATCAAAACAACAACACCCAGGGTGTTTCCGAACTGGGGTGTCTGTTGTTCAAGAAGAGGACTGTCACTCGTAAACAATTTTCTATTGAGTAGAACAGACAAAACCTAATTTTGAACAAGCTTAATTGTCTGTTCGCCATTTTGAATTTTGTATAAAAAACATATTTTTAAATAAAATACATATCAAGTCCAAATTTGGATATTTTTGTCACCTTTTATCAACTTACCAAAAACCACTACTTTATTTTGTATTTTTTCAAAATGGCGACAGTTTAAAGTTTTTATGAAAATTTACAAAATAAAAACCTTTTTCCTTTAGTATGACAAAGTAATTGGTTTTTGTATTTTGACAGTAGGATAACAGAATTATTGTCAAAAAAACTGAAAAATATAATATCGTAGTAATTGTCTACAATAGTCGAAATTAGCCTAAAACAATAAAGTTATAAATAATATTGAGCTATACTAGTAAAATAATATTAGAAAGAATAATACTTGAACATAAGATCTCACAAAATTACCTTTACTTAATCAAATGCGTTTCAACGACAAAGCCACTATCTTGAGTGATACATGCGCTACAATAACAACTACACTATACTGTAACTCCAGCTTTAAGTTCTAAATTAGCTTGCTTAGAATATAACAATTTTATTTCAAAATTTAACCACTTCCTTTTCTCACTGCCTACTTTGTAATTAATTAACATTACTGTGCAGATATCACAGTCATCTGAATATATTCCCACTTTGGTTTTTTCAAGCGTTGAAATTAATGTCATTTATGTACAGGCCCAATAAGTGACCCTTGGGTACGTCAACCCGTATCATCCTCTATGTTTGGTTATACGTCTAACTCGTCAGATGAGTCTCCCACACCAGTTACTTGGGCGACATCATCCTCAAAAGACATCTCATGAGCTGAGTCCTCTGAACTTTCATCCGATTCACTACCTGCTGGGAAGTCTTCCCCTGCAGATAGATCGTCGTCTAAAATAAGAGACCTCATCTGATGATATTCTCTCGGAGGGGAAGTCGCCACCTCATCAACCTCTAGATCACTCAGCTCTGGATCTGCTATGAGGTCTTCTAATTGGCGATTGGCTAAATTTCTGGATGCTATTTTTAAATAGTTTTTAAATTTTAAAAGTTGAAAGTTACATATGCCTAGAAAAACACCAACACCATATAGCCTATTACTTCTAAAATACCTAGTCTAACAAACACACGGTTTATAAATTGTGGCTAGGCCTATAAAAATAAAACTAAAATATAAAACCATTCAAAATGATTGAAAATATTATACTAGGCCTCTGTGTATTATCTAATAATAATATTAGATCTCACTTCATAGATCATGTTGTGGGTAAGATAGGCCTAAATAAATCCAGAAATAAATAGGCTTAGGCCTATACAAATATAACATAAAATATATTATCAATAAATCAATCAAAATAATGCACTAAAGCTACCCTACAATTTTATTTTCATTGTGTAAATAAAAGTAAAATAAAATTATGGATACAAATAGGCCTAGGAAAACCTTAGACCATGTGTTTGTTAGACTAGAATTTTAAACACTTATATTTTGAAAATCCGCTAAAAAAAAAAAAAAACAACACAAACACATTGATTATACAAAGTATAATCTAAATATAATAAAAAAACCCGTTTCAAAAACTAATTATTTACAAAATTACAAGACAGAAAAACCTGACTTACTGTATGAGACAAATACTTCACGATGTTACCATTCTTAAGGATGAAATCCTCAAATAGATGCTTTTGGAACCAGGAATGGTATTGTGGAAAAAAAAGAGATCTATATAATTTTTATTGACTTGTAATTTATTTAACCTTTTTAAATTTTGCGATTCTGGGTTTTAAGTTAACCATTTACATAAAGTTAACATATATAACAGATTAGTAATTCTTTTTTTTTTATTATTTAAAAAGAACAATCTGCTAGGTAACAATTGACACTTTATATATATCTAGAAATTTACATTACTTATATGCCCCAAAAAGATTTAGATAATTTTTAATCACCCCCCCCCCCTCCTCTCCAATACAATTAATTACAAAGTAAGTTTAAAAAAATAGAAAAAGACAATTCATTAGGGAGATATTTATTATTTATTGATGTTTATGTATTGACGTCAATTTTTGAATTTTGAAAATTAACCCCTTTGTGGTCATAAGGTCGAGAGGTGCATGCTTATCCCATCCATATTTTATTTTATTTGCAATATATATATATATATATATATATATATATATATATATATATATATATAATCATGTCTAGTTCAACAAAATCATCCAAAACATTATTTCACAAATGCACTTCAAGTTTTTTGACTAATTGAAATTCACAGCTTGTTGTTCATTAGATTTCACTTTTGTCCTTTTACATTAGTTAAAAGAAAGTCCTCAGGTCTTAGCATGGACTTGAAATTTACTGCAGGAACTTAATTTTTTACAGCATGCAGGAACCAGCTGTATAGCTGCAGAAAATACTTGTAACAATTAAAGAAATAACAGACATTTCTAGACAGGTTTAAACATTTCTGTTGTAGATTTATGAGCAACATATTTCTCTGTAATTAAGTTTTATAAAAATGCAATTTCTTTAAAGACAAAATGTTATATATATTCAAATAAATTACTGAATGACTTTACTTTATAAAATATAAAAACGAAAAGGAGGCTTTTTGTTTTAAAAGATTGTTTGAATCTAAGCTGGTACAATTTACAGACAATTCAAAAATTAGTTGTAATTAAATTTAATGATTCATTAATTGTGGATTTGATTTTATAATTTTTACTAAAAATGAAGCTTTGTTTTATTCTTTCAAAAGATTATATAAATTTATACTCTAAAAAGAATTTACAGACAACTTAAGGTTTGATTATGATTGAAAACAGATTTCAAAATTTTATATTTATAAAATAGAATACATATTTTAAGATGGTTAACTAAATAAGGTTTAAACTGAAAATGTTGGTTTACCTGGTCTAGCAGAGTCGAACGCTTGTAAGGCTCAGATGAGATTGATTACAATAAACTAGATACACTTTATTGAAACTTTACACGATTACCTATTAAATTTAGAAAACATGAGTTTTTGCATGCCTTTAGAAAAAATTTTGACTCATGTTGAAGTAATATTAAAAAAAACTCTTTATAATTTTGAAAAGGTTGCGACGTGCATTGCAGCTGAACTCAGATCACTCTCGCTATCTCTAGAACAGAGCCTATCTCAAGGCTATCGCCTCGGGGCAAGTCCACAGTCGAATTACGTGAGGCCGTTTTCAGACTAGTCTACTAGATTGTAGCAGCTCACAGCTGCTCTAAATTGAAATATTATTACAGGAAACCTGTGTCGGTGAATTTAAAGATTCAAGGTCGGCACAACGAGATATGGGGCGATTTCGACGGAAATTGGAGGAAAGTCTCTACAATACAGCCTTCACAATATCCGGTCCACAAGTTTGTAACATACACGAAATTAAAGATGGAATTCTCTTCTTTAAAATGATGTAAGAAATAACGGCAAAATCTATGACGATAATGTAGAAATATTGAATAGTGTCTAGGGACCGCAAATCACAAAGGGAACAAAATAATCAGTAAATCACTTCGAAGAATGTATATAACTCATAAACTATAAACCTTCGTCTTCATAGTTCGAAAGAGAAAGAAAAATACTATATAATATTGTCAACTTGTAACATTTGGACAAGTTTTACCATTTTGAAAAAATATATGAACATATAGGTGATATTTTCTATATAAAACTCGCCGTGACGAAGTGTCGGAACATGGCGCTAACAAGGTAAACTTCAGTCAAATCGTGTTTTTCTATTTTACGGAACTTTAAATTTTCTAAACTTGGTTATGAAAGATTACATTTTCAATGGTATATAATACATTTCGATAATATAATATATACTAGGATAAAAGTTGAATTGCAAAAAATGTAATTTTTAGCCTGTTTTTAATTTTTGATGGTTTGTGTATACAAATTGTATATAAATTTTTTATACAAGTTACAATATATGTGTTTTTATATCTAAAGTTTATGTTTTTGAGTGAATTTCTAGATTGTAAATGGTTTATATTTGTGATAACCTAAGAGTTATGTTGTTAATTTAGGCTATAAGCAAATTTTCTTATATTGAGTGTTTTATATGATTATACAAGTGAATGTGTTATTCTTTGTAAAGTATATTGTCTTAGTGAAATCTAATGATTTTGTCTTAGGCCTAGCTTTAGAAAGTTACTAATTACGCCTAAATGTCGAGAGTTCAAACCTAACCTCACTTGTGAAAGTTACCTTTTTAGGAAAAATCGTTTTTTTTAAATTTTGAAAATGTAACAAATTATTATTTTTTCCCCCTTAATATATTCACAAATATATTACAAATCTTTAGTAATCGTTTAAAAAATTCCGAAAAATCTATTAGTATGTTATTGATTACCATATCTGTGAAATTTCTGATCCGTTATTCTTCGATTTTTTGGTATTTCACCAAAAAACTCCAAATGTGATACATCTGACATTTTTTTTCACTACACACCTACATTATATACACCTTTCTGAACATAATGATATATAGTACTCTTGTATAAAATATATATTACTATTTTTGGTAAATTGTTGAAAATAAAATGACCAAATTCCTTTTTTCCGTAAACCATTTTTTGTTTTTTTGAAAATGTAACAAACTTTTTATATTTTTTCCCTAAATATATTGATAAATATTACATAAAACTTTTGTATATCTTCGAAAAAGGTGGTAAGCTTTTGATTTTGGTTGATACAGGTTTATCCTGGAAAATGATAACTTCGTTTTTGACATGTAACATACTTACTCCAAAGCCGTTTCAAAAATTTTGTTTTTAATTACATAGATGAATTCTATGCATCTTTTTGAGAAAAATTATGTCTTATAAGTTAGGTTTTGTATACATATAATATATTTTATTAATTTTTAAACAAACGAAGAATCTAAAAACAAATTAACATCTGCCAGATGGAGGGTTAAATAGAGCAATGTTTCTACTGCATGAGATATGAAAGGTCACCAAATAACACACTAATAGAGTGGACCTCAATGTGTCGCTACCTTGAGTTGCTTTCATTAATAGTAAGTGATGAGTTTTACACTAATATATGTTACATAGTTCTTCGTCATAACCTCCTTTGCACAAGAAGGACTGTCGGAATCCATTGTCTTGTTGTTAGAAGCATCAACTCCATTTTATAATATGGTAGACAAAGTAAAAAATGTTCTGATAATTTTGTATAACCTTCATTGCTGGCCTTTGACGACCTGCATACCAATCATTGCCGCAAATCATCCTCACAGGCCACAATGAATGTTTTAATCTGTCATTTCATGTCCAAGATGTCATCTTAAGCAATTTTCCACAGATCTGGTATAAGAATTGAGCACTGAACCACTTCCACTCTCTTATGCACTGCCATTTATATAATAAACTGGTAAGATAATTTTGGAATTACTTTATGTTCTAACGGTAGTGATCATCATCAAGGAAGTTTACATTTTGACTTATTTCTAGACACAATTACCTTGGTAGAAACTTTTTAAAGCTGTTATTTTAAAAATAAACAAAAAATAATTGAGCACTGTATAGTGTTTTATTATGTAGTACGGTAGTAAATAAGGAAGAGTGTGCTAACACTTTATTCAGTTGTTGCAACAAAATGATAACGATGACTTTGCAGACCCATTAATACTTTTCTTTCCTGAATCTTTCTTAGCCATCGCTAATAGTGAACAAAATACTTCCATAAATGTAATTATCTGTTTTGTTGAACTAGTTGACGAAGTCGATGAATTTGCTGAACAAGTGTCCTCCTGTTCATTGCTATCACTCTTTACATCAATCTTTTTGCAGCGACATTTGCATTTCTTTCGTATTACTTTAATCTTAGGAGGCTCTTCAGGAGCTGGCTGATATTTGTACAGGCCAGATGCCCAAGGCATTCTGAAATAAAAATGAGTAACTTATAAATATTTACCATCAAATATGAAGAGTAAAAATTATGAATGATTACAAATGTAGTATTAAACCTAAATAAATAAAAACTTTATTAATAACGATCGAAAGAGTTATATGATCTAGAAAATATCCGATAAATTCGGGACATCCAGTTTCTCCTTGTTTGGAGGTTAAGACAATTACACAGTTTCATTCCTTAGTGCAGAAAATGTCAATTTATTTATTTTATGTAGCCTATTTAAATGTAAAATTTATTGTTTATAACATTGAAAGTTGCAAAATAGAGTTTTTCATATTTCTTTGTTATTCCCACAGGACCTAATAGTTGCATTTTAATGAAATCTGGGCCAAAATGTTTGTTATAAACTATAAAAAATGTTTGTATAATTTGATTATTATTATTGTTTATAAAACTGTCAAAAATTGATAATTATGAACAAATCAATTATGTATCTTTATAATTAATTAATTGATGATCAAATTATTACTATTCGTACATTGGTTTTTTATTTTTTTACTATCCAAAAGTACACACAAAGACTACTCCAGTTGGAATAATGTGGCTATAATATTGGTGAATATATTCTATTACGACTGGGTCCTTAAATGACATTAAAAATATATTGAAAAAGATGGCTTGCTTACAACTTTTATAAATAAGTAGTTATTTTAAAAGTTTACAATTCTTTTTTAGCAACAATCAATTATTGTAAAGACAAAGCAATTTGTTTATAATTTTCAATTTTTGACTGTTTTATAAACAATAATAACAATCATATCATCTCACAAAACTATTTTTAGTTAGAGCATTTAATATACAGTATTAACAAATTCTTGATAATTAAAATGAAGCATCAGGATATCTAGTTGGAGTAAAACTGATGATGACCCTGTTGGAGGTTTTAGGTCTTAAAATGAAGGTTTATGATTAATCCTTACAATGAAATTTATGAATACCTATTTCAACATATTATAATTTGAGGTAAGAAAAACCAATTAAGAAAAAAAAAATAATAAAAGAACATTTAACTTTGAAAAGAAATGTGTTTTTTTAACTATCTTGATCCATTTGTTTTTGTTAAAAGGGAAAAAGCCTCTTTGTCATTATCACCTTTGAATAAAAGAAGAAAAACCTAGTATAAAATAGAGACCTGATAGGACAGATGAGAGGGTTCTGACCCACGACTACATAAAGAAAGATACAGATTCAGTTAAAGGGACCTTGGGATTGTCACACCCAAACTCATTATAAGTAAACCTATAAGCGGTTACAGGCAACTGTAAACAATCACAGTTTTGGCCTACAAGAGCTTTAAAATGAAATATTTCATGAACATTCATCCTATTAAAAAAATTAAACCAATTGTATCTTCTGAGGAGTTAAAAACCCAAAATAACGACTTATTGATGTTACCCCCTCTTACCTGAGAAGAACAAATAATAAAGTTACTTCAAGGAGTTACAATATCCTTTAACTTTCTTGATACAATCATGTTAATGGCCGCCATTTTAATTTCTGTGATCAAAACATAATATCTGTATGTCCTTTTTTGTCTCATTGACTCATAAAATGATGTATAAACATGGCCATATGACCCATTTGAAATTTGTTTTACTCTTTCATCCCTTAAAGGGCAAAATTGAAAATAAGATCATAGATGTGTTACAAAGCAAATTATTGCAAACTGTATTAAGATTTGGGAAGTCTGATGGCTCAAAATGAAATAATATTGATTTTTGGTTTTTTATATTTTTTGTTCTCTATCTTTTCAGGATTAATGCAAGACATTATTTGTTGAAAATCCGTTGAATCAAACTAGTTTTATAAGCATTTGTTTAAGTTAGTGTACGAACAGTTTCTAAGAAATTTCAGGACTGCTCACCCAATTCCATGTGTTATGTATGTTTATTAATATAATAGACTTAGATTCATATGATGTAGTTCTTTGTGGAATTGCAATTAGTGAGTGTTTCACTTTGTTTCTCCACCTAAGCCTTTTCCATCCTCCTATTTTTGTTTTCCAAAACTTTTTTCAAATGTCAGCTGTGAATATGTACAACATTGTATGGTAGTGTAAATACATTGTAACCTAACCTAATGTTTTAACTTTAAACGGTTTTTAAAACAGTACAAAAAAAATATTTTTCTTAAAAAAAAAGTGGTTTAAAAAGGTCTAAATTTAAAAATTCAGAAAAAATATATAAGGACTTATAATTTATTTTATCCAAACATTCAAAAAGACCTACCAAGCATGACAAATAAAAAAAATATAAGATATCTTTTAAGGTGCATGAGAAAAAGGTACATGAATTTAACATTATCAAGATAGGGCCACTTAACAAAGTTAAAGAGGGTGCTTTCTTTTCAGCCATCTTGTAACTTTATCCAGTGGATTAGTTTAGAGTATTAGCTTCCATACTTACCCTACAGGTTTTACTTTTGCTCGTTCTACAATACAAAAAGTATGTGCACAGAGTGACTCTCCAACTTTAGGTTTTTCTTTTGGTTTTGATCGCTTAAATTTCTTTACGTTTGTTGTTGGCTTTGAATGTACTCTGCAACCACAACAAACAACAGGATCTTGTCGTGCTGGACAGGATTTACCTCCCAATGTAATACCTATAACTTCATGACATTCATCATCATCATCACATTCCTTAAAAAAACAGAAATATTATTATTATTAGTTATAAACTTTTATTAATAATTATATGGTCTTGGAAAGTGAGTGATAACTCTGAAATATTAATTCAATGAAATGAGAAGAGATGACAATATTGTTGCAGTTTATTATGAAGAGTTAGTAAAATAATACGCCGATCATCATTACAGATCAATGTGTCCTCGTACCCAACCCATTAATTTTAGGTTGTGTATATTCCTAAAACAATGATGTATCAGTATTCAAGAAATCGGTAACGCTGTTAGCAAAGTTCACCATGTCCTATGAAACCTCCAAACCGAATTGATTCTCCACCGTTGTTGTCAATTTTGGCATTTACTTTGTAAACACTCTCCACTAGGTCATATGTTTGTTCAAAATGTACATAACCAGACCTCATTATATTTACATCAATATGCTTTCGTTTAAATCTACAGACCCAAAGTTTAACATGTAAGTTTGAGTTTAATTAAGACAGTGCCAGCCCATAGTTATGGACATGGGAGGACCTCTTTCTATCTCTACATACATGTACATACAAACAAAATTAATTAATGTTCACCAATATTACTATTATTATAATATATTTATTTCCAGAGTTTATCACAGTTCTCATACCTAACTAGTATTAACAAATGAGGTGTCAAATGAAGGAGAATTTCCTAAGACATTGACGAATTGCACTTAAACTTTATAAATATTATCGATTTTTAATACAATTGTTATTTTTGCTAAAGTTAGCCATGAATTGACCCGGTATTGCAGTACAAAAGTGCATGGATATTTTGTTTTCACCCACTTCATCATTTTCTATTTTGACCAAATTCAATATGTTTTTATCTATTTTCAAATAGTGACTGGGCGGCTACTTCCCCAACAAAATATAAAAAAAAATTTTAATATCAACTGTGTTGTGTTTGATTTTTATTATTTTTTTTAAAACAAACAACACCTTTTACTATTCATACTGATGTGGTGGGGTGTCGGGTTTCTACATGCGAGAGTTCTTGCACAGGTATGCTAGTAACATTTGATTTTAGTATATTTAATTTTTATGATATTCGAATAATATGTTTGGAAATTTAAAATTTTATATAGAACATTTTAAAAATTGAACTGAACATCATAATTCAGATTGAAATTCTATTAAGTATTAATCTTCTATTACTTTAAATATTATTAGTCACATTTAATATTCAAATATGGTAGATAGTAAATAGAGAAGATAAAAGAGTAAGGGCTTAAAGATGACAGTCCCAAAGTGCCTTTAAGAACTCATGTTAATTTACATTTCACATGGTTTTAGCTGATTGCTATATGTTTCATTTATGCTTCATCCAATAGTTTGGAGCTCTAATAATTCAAATTAATAATTAAATATTATTTGTAGTTTTATTGGGAGGGCTGCCCCATAGAACTCTTATGAGCAAGCCGCTACAAGTTTAAAACAAAAAAAGAAAACATATAATTATTATAATATAAAACAGAAATTTTGGTTACACTCTGTAAATTTTTATCAATACATTCAAGAAATTTGAATGGTCAAATTAATACAAAAAGGAATTTACAATTTTAAAATAAAGGGATTTATTAAAATTTTACTTGTATGACTTAGAGAAAAAACTGATCTTTGCCAATTATGTGAACGAGTTAGGCATTGAGAAAATGATATCATTTGGAAAAGGAAAGTGACATCATAATAGAGAAACTAAGACTTATCTAATCAGCATGTTAAAATTCATTTTAATTGTCATTTGAGTGAGTTTAAAAAGAATAGTATTTCTCATCGTTTTATTGAACCATCATTATTTTTAGCGCCCAAGAGAATTTAGTTTGAAATTCAGTTTATTATCTAAAATTGACAGTGAATTTAAATTGGCACAGATACAACATAATTAATCAGAACTGTTATTAATTGAAGAGCTCATTTCCAAACCGGCCTAAGTCCATTTTTGGCCAAATTGAGTTTTTTCATTTATAAATTATTTATAAAGAATGAAAATGTGGAATATAATTTGAATGTCTGTGTATAGGTACCATGAGAGTAAATCTAAAATTTCAATTATTGCTAATTAATACTGTATAGATCCAGTTATTCTCTACAAATCAACACCAATTTTAATATGCTATCCTCTTTAAAATCCAAATATTTATTGCCCAAAATATCATACAGAATTCCATTGTAAGTATTCACATGGAAGCATAATACCTCACTTCTGTACCACTGTACATCATTTTACATGTGTGCATAAACCTACTTCCCAACAATATGTATCAATAAATCTTGCCATTTTGCTTCACATGTGCAAATGAAGGTACTCACTCCATTGGAAGTCACAGAATCAGGTCATATAAAAGACATTTTTACAGAGTCTTAGTGTCGGTATCTCCGTAAGGAACTTGTAACCAAATTTATTAAAATAGGTTATGTCAAATTACCAAAGCCTCTCTGAATAAAATTTACCTAATTAAACAAAGTTTTGACCAGATACTTACATTATCATCTTTTGATTCAGATTCTGAATAGTAATCAGGTTGTGAGGGATATTGTGGACGTTGCGGATACTGTTCCATTATTTGCTGTTGTTGAGGGTAGTAGCTGTATCCTGTAGATTGTAGAGGTGGAGGAATGACCTGTGCCATGTAAGAAGGTTGTGGTTGTTGTGGAGGTTGTTGCATTTGTATGTCTTGTGGAGGTGGGCTTTGCGGATTGCCTGAAGGAAGTTGTTCTATTTGTTCACCATCAGGTCCGTAAGGGCCATGAGTAGGATAACCACTTTGCGGTGTATAACTTGTAGGAAATGATTGCATAATTATTGGTGTATCTGGAATAGAAGAGAAACTTTTGTATGTAAACAATATTGGTAATTATCAGAGATGTAATGGTGCTTGTGTAGCAAGCATTTCAACTGGTACTACATTACACCAAACAACTGCACTAAATTGTAAACCAAAATAAACTTCGAAGGGAAAAAAAGAAAGAAAAACATGATCGAAATCTTAGCTAGTAACTAATACCAATTTGGAAGGATTAGGAAAATATTAGTGTTAACTAGACAATATATTTCTTGTAGTAAACATCTACAAATACATTGCAATTGTAAATACTATCTGTTAAAAATATTAAAATTGTAAAGTATGTTTAACCTTTCCTGTTCTTGGGTTAGGCCTACATTTCTTTTTTGTTTATTACAATAACAATTGTTAAGGTAAATAAGTCAAAATAGTAGGCTTACGGTAGTAGTAATCTACGACAGTTAAATATTATTTACACATTATTACTATCAAATTAATAAATTTCAGGAAATATAATTTTAAAATTTCCTTATACTATAAGAATTTGGTTTTCCTTGTTCTGAGAAAGTGAGAGACTACACTATCTGTTGCCTAAACCATAAAAAGAATTTTATCCTAATAACAAATTAGCAGTCATTAGGGTGGGCTGTGGGCTCATAATATGTAGTGTGATTGTAACTTCATTACTTCACCCTACCTACTTCGTTAACCCTCTTACGATCCAGTATAAACTTAAAGGAAAGTTTAAATTTGCTGTTTTTTCATTTAGCTGGCAGGGAGATTTCACTTTTGCCTCTATTACACTTTCATTGTGCACAAAGTAAGGTTTACATACATAAGTTGCTACTATTCACCTATAACATATGCAGCGATACTTACCCATCCACGTGTCACCAATTTCCTGAGTAGCTGTTACCCATGGGCAAACCTCACCACATTTCACGGGAATGTTTCCAAAAGAATTGGTATGAATGTCCAGCTTTGGCCAAAAGGTCATTGACGGACAAAGCCCCAAACTAATAACCCATCTCTTGTCGTACAATCTTACCGAAATGATACTGAATCCCAAACAGCTTTTATAAGTTTATTAAATATAATATTATTTACAATAATTAATTTGGAAAAATCTAATATATTAGGCTGTTAATCAACGGTCTTTGGGATTTTTCTAATCTGACAACACGTTTAATTAACAGCCAACACTAAATTTATATGTTCTCATTTGTTGCACAACACCCGGTTTCTATGACCCCCCCCCCCCCCCATATTAAATATTTTAGCCTCCCATTATTTTAAATATGTTGTGCATTTCAACTTTAAAACAAAAAGCCTGTCAACCCACTTTATGAGACCAGCAGAGCTGGCACTGACTGTGGACCACAGATGGGCTAGATCATCTTTGTTGCCGGCTCGTAGATGGTTCGCCACACACACAGATCAAAAAATTATCTCACAATCAAATATTTGGCAAACCTAATATAACAAATGCCACACATGTTTCTAATAATTATAGCCTAAACTATTTGAAATGTTACAAATATTGCATAAACTTTCGCAGTTGTACCATTTACCATTGACCATTTACTCCTAATTTGAAAGTTTCTGATGTTAAATTAATGAGGCTACTATAATTAATTATATTTTAAGTGTGGTTTTGTTGTTTTAAGTTAAAGAGTTCCATAACAGAGCAATAAGTTTTTCACTATGTCACATTTCAAAAAGTAAATACATGAAAGAATTATAAAAATTTCAATTAATAAATTAAAATTAAATACTAATACAACGATTAAATAAAGCAATAAAGCTAAAGTTTAAAAATTATTTTAATAATATAAATGAGCTACAATTGTTTCGCCTTACGGTAACCAATGCCCGATGATGCCGCAAGGCAAAACAATTGTAGCTCATTAATATTTTTTAAACAATTTTGAAACTTTAGTTTTATTGCTTTGTTTAATCCTTGAATATGGAGTTTCAACAAGAAATATCTGCTGTTACATTAAATATAAATACTAATAAATTAACAGACAATAAACATTTTAAAAAGAGAGTCCAGTAAATAGGATGGCAAACTAAAGGTGGTTCTGGAGATTAAAATAAAGAAAATCTTTCTATAAACTTATGTCCAAAAATACTTTTATTTTGGTTTGTTTTTGTTTTTTTGGTTTATTTAAAAAGATATAACTTTAGAAAAAAATGATATATGAATACCTAATTTGCAAAATGTTTTATACTATTAGTTGACATTGTACCAGAAAATCTCATAATTTTTTACATAATAATTTCAAAATTGTGTTTTTAAATGTATATAATAATAAAATTGTTATTAACCTTTTTAGTGCCAACATCCGTATATACGGACGTTTTGAAAACTGCCGAAGAATGTTAACGTCTGTATTTACGGATTTCACGGTAACTAACGAAGGATGCCAACGGCCGTATATTATACAGACGTTCAGGAAAAAAATCTATCGGGTTATTTTTTTGTGTATTACAATTTTGTTGTTATGGAAACAAAGAGAAAGAACTGAAGAATACGAAAAACATATTTGTTATAGTAGTATCTTTCTAATAACCAGCTGTTGACAAATATTTCTATGGTTATTGCGTCGTAGTAATGTCATCAGCTGATCGTTTTCTGCAGCAAATTGTTTTCTTTTGATGGTGAGTGAATTGTTTGTTGATTGTTTTGGTGACGTTAGAAAGATTATTTTTCATTCTAATTATAAAAGTAAAATCAAATATGAAGCGATCGCTATCTCCGCTAAGTGAGAATACAGTTCAGCACGTCGAGTTGAGTGATGGTTTTCTAAATGATGAATCTGATGGAAGATTATTATAAAGTAATAATAATAATGTTTATATTATTATTATTAGTTTTTCTTTTAAAGTAATTTTATTTTTGTGTGTTTTGACTCACTTGAGTAATATTAGTACAGTTACTTTATTATGAATTTGTATAGTAGTACATAAAGTTAGGCCTACATAAAAACAACACAAAAGCCAAAAATAAAGGTTTACACAAAAATATTTATAACTTTATAAGTTTTTTTACTAGGAAGCTACATTTTATTTGTGTGTGTACAGTTTTAGTGGTTTTATCAAGTTACATAACATTTTTCAAGAATTTTGTTTTTTTCAAGAATTAATTTGTATGTAAAACTCTAAAAAATATATATATTTGGTGAGTACAACTTTGTGTTTTTAGTTATAAAAAATATTATACATTTCAAAAAGGTTAATTTTATTATTTCTTAGGTAGAAAATTTAATTTTGTACAAAACAAAACAAAAATTATGATAAAATGTTAGTATTTGCAGTTTAAATAAATGTTTTAGTAAAACACTGCAAAATATATAAAAAAAGGCCTGGCATTCTTCATAGTACTAGAGGGGAAAATCATGGCATTCTTGGGAGGGACTATGGAATTTTTCCTGGTACTAAAAGGGTTGAGTTGAGAACTGGATAATCAAGAAAAGCTCTAGAGTATTTTAGTTAATTACCAAGTTTTTTTTTTTTTTTTATCAATATCTTGGCTATTCTTCAACAAAAAATAAAAATAACATTTCATTTGGTATTAAAATGTTTACAAATTTGGTAAAATCATCAGTTTACAAGATATTTGGATTTTTTAAATTTTTAAACAGTTAAAAGTATAGTCTTTTTAAGTAACAGGCATAATCATAACAAAATTATACTCCATCAATATTTATGTTGCCCTGATATTTTAAAATATGGATTCCCTTTTATATAATTAAGTTTTGTAACAGATAAACCTTTAAATTAACAACAAACAATTTACTTACATATTTGAAGTTGTATGAATGTATGCGTAATTTAGTGAACAAGATAAATTTAGTAAGTGTGTAATATTATAATTTTGTATCAGTGTAACCATGGAAACTGTAACAATACTCCAAGTTGATTTATAATTTTATTAAAATACTGTAGCTGTACCTTTACATGGTCTTAATAATATTATTATGCTATTAAATAATATACATTTCTAATTTTTGTAATAATTGTAAATAAATAAATAAATAGTTTTTCTTCATTTAAAATTTTAAAAAAAGGAAATGAAACTAAAATTTTTTTTTTTAATCTCTAAACATTAGTGCTCCTAAACTTCAAAATAATTGAAAATAACAAATAAAAATAAAAACAACTTAATAATTAAAATAAATTAATTTTCTTTTTGTCTATAAATAAATAAACCTCTCAGTCATCATCGCCTTATATATATATATAAGTTATATCCACAAATAATGTATAGCTTATGTAAAATAATGATAACGTTCACTGTAAGTCAGCTGAGTAAGCATTCTTTAGGTGTAGAGGCTGAAAGCCATTATTCTTTAGTAGTAGTTAGAAACTCACTCCGTGAACATCTACATGTATACTAGTGTTTACGTATATTTGTTATAAATAATTTACAAGTATAATAGATTGTTTGTAATAAATAAATTGGATCTTTATTAAATAGATACAAGAAAAATATTTATTTTTAAAAATCCAAACGTCTCAACACGAGACGTAACTGGCGCAGTCGGTAGGACAAGTTTCGAAAATTAAAAGCTATTTTTTCGGTTTCAACCGTTAACGAAACGAACACCTTCGTAGACACATTCGAAACCAACGCATCGGGCGTGTATCGAAAGATATTACTCGAAAGTGACTGTGAAGTGAATCTGCAAAGATACTACGTCGATTACTGTCGTTTGCAAGAATACCAGACAACAGGACTCACCAACAAGAGGGCATCTCGCCAACCAACACCGCAACGAACAAGAGGAGCAACGTCGCTTCAAAACTCCAAAAATCAACTACCCGGACCCTAATATGAGCATATATTTGTGGATCTTGTGAGTAGAAAAGAAACAAAGCATTTTTCATGCAACAATATTATCTATCAATAATTGAAAGATTTTAAACAACAAAAAAATATATATTTCAATATATTATACTATACTGTATTAATTATTTATTTAAAAAAAAAAAAAAACTTTAATTATATCTAAGCATTATTATTTTAGTTTAGTTAAGTATAACTTACAAACATGACGACCCCAACCTTAAAGAAAGAATATTTAGAAATGATTCCCGAGTATAATGGAGAACCAACTATGCTCGCTAGATTTGTGTCAATGTGTGACAAAATAGTAACTAAATTTTATGTAGGATCAAATCCCGAAGATTTTCAAAATGAATATCTTTTTTCATCTATATTAAGTAAAATTAAGGGACAGGCTTTAGAAGTTATTGTAAGTTCTAACTCGTATTCATGGGTAGACGTTAGAAAGACATTGTTGACCACCTATTCAGACAAAAGAGATTGTTTTACTCTAAATCTTGAAATGTCCGAACTAAAACAAGAAGTAAATGAATCCCCATTTAAGTTCTATGAAAGAATTCAAAAGCTTTTAAACTTACAAATCGCTTACTTTACTAATAAGGAACCATCATCTTCTATTAATGTGTTATGTGTTTATGTACAAAAACTAGCGTTAAGAGTACTTTTAAGAGGATTACATGAACCAGTAGGATCTTTAATGAGAACAAAAAACCCACATAGTTTAGAAGAGGCTTTAAATATGTTGACTAATGATTTTCAATTTAAAAATTCTAAATTGTATCAGAATAACAGACCTGCTCTAAACAAACCCGTTCAAATGCTAAGACCCGTTCAACAGAAAACTTTCCAACCTAAACAATTACCTTACCAAAATAACCAATACCAAAATACCCAAAACCCTTATTTTAACAAACCGTATCATCAATCTCAACTAAGACAACCATTTAACACAAATCAACAGCAAAGGACCAATACAAATTTCAATCAAAATCAAAAACAATACAAACCTACACCAATGAGTATTTCGACAAGACAGACAGATAACACCATTAGGAACACAAAAATGTACCAAATAACCGGAAAACCCGCTGAAGAAATGTGTGACTTATCACAAGACTTTGAACAAGATTTAGGACAAACAGAGCAAAATTATAATGAAAATTCTGAAAATCCCGAAATATTTCAAGAACAGTTTGAAATGTTGAATTTAAACGAAGACGAACCAAACGATGATTATTTTTTAGGAGCAGCAAGCCTAGGAATAAATTTAACATAATGAATATTCATAATGACAGCAATGAATTGCCATACATTCATGACCCCGAAACAAACTTAAAAATCTTGATAGACACGGGAAGTACTAAATCATTTATTAAAAAAAATCTAGCATTTCAGATGTATAAAAACGCAATAAAATCAGAACCTTTTGAAATAACTACAGCACATGGTACTTCAAGAGAAAAATATAGTTGTGAATTACCATTATTAGGCAAGAAAGACGCTAAATTCTATTTGTTTAATTTTCATGAACAATTCGACTTACTCTTAGGAATTGATAACATGAAAGAGTTAAAACTAAGCTTTGACTTTACTAAGAACACTATCACTCTACCAAGTAAAGATAAAACAGATAGGAAGTTTCCTATACTCTATCTTAACACGGAAGAACCTGAGCAACAAACTATCACTCTACCAAGTAAAGATAAAACAGATAGGAAGTTCCCTATACTCTATCTTAACACGGAAGAACCTGAGCAACAAAAAAAACAAATCTAATACTATTAAAAATAAAAACCTACAATCTTATGTAATTCAAGCAAGAAGTAAACAGATAGTGAAATTAAAAATTAAAAATATGTGTGACGGTCAAGGAGTAATTCCGTATACTTATTGTAAAGGACTAGAAATTCCACAATGTGTTGTGACTATACAAAATAATGAAACACTTTGCCCAATTATTAATAATTCTCTAAATAAAATAGAAATAACACCAAAACCATTGGAAATTGAATCATTAGATAATTTCGAAATTGTGGACACCCGAAATAAAAATCATGTTACCGGTAACTTAAAAAATAAAGAAATTAATTTTAACTCAATAAATTGCAAAAACAAGAAATTAGACCTGAATAAAATTAGGACAGATCATATGAATATTGAAGAAAAGGACGAAATAATGAAATTAATTAAAGAATACGCGGATATATTTCATGTTGAAGAAAATAATTTAACTTTTACCAACCAAGTAAAACACATAATAAGGACAACAGATGAAATCCCAGTTTATAATAGAAGTTACAGATACCCAGAAATCTATAAAAAAGAAGTAAACAATCAAATTCAAGACATGCTTAAACAGAAAATAATTAGACATTCTAAATCACCTTGGAATAGCCCCATTTGGATTGTACCAAAAAAAGCTGATGCCTCAGGGAAACAGAAATTTAGACTAGTGGTAGATTTTAGAGGTCTTAATGCGAAGACAATCGATGATAGATTCCCGCTACCAAATATTACGGATATTTTGGACAAATTGGGCCGATCTCAGTATTTCACGACCTTAGATCTAGCATCTGGTTTCCATCAGGTAGAAATGGACAAAGATAGCGTGGAGAAGACAGCTTTTTCAACTGAAACAGGCCATTACGAATTTTTGAGAATGCCATTCGGACTTAAGAATTCGCCTCCAACATTCCAACGAGTTATGAACAATATCCTACGTGGGATTCAAAATGAAATCTGTGCCATTTATTTGGACGATATCATAATATATTCAACTGGTTTGCAAGAACATTTAAACCGTTTACGTGAAGTTTTTGAAAGACTAAGACAGTCTAACTTTAAAGTACAATTAGACAAGACCGAGTTTCTGAGAAAAGAGGTAGCTTACTTAGGACACATAGTAACACCAGAAGGAGTTAAACCTAACCCTGAAAAAATCAAAATTATTAAAAACTATCCTATACCAAAAACCACCAAAGAAATTAAAGGATTTTTAGGACTAATAGGTTATTATAGAAAATTCATTAAAGATTTTGCAAAAGTTACAAAACCATTTACTAATTGTTTAAAAAAGGATGTAAAAATTGATATAAATAAGCCGGAATACATTGAATGTTTTGAAAGATGCAAAAATATGTTGTGCAATGAACCCATTTTACAATATCCAGATTTTGAGAAAGAGTTTACCTTAACAACCGATGCAAGTAATTTTGCAATTGGAGCAATTTTGAGTCAAAATGTAAATAAAAGGAGCAGATTTACCAATAGCCTATTCTAGTAGAACTTTAAACAAAAGCGAAACTAATTATTCAGCAATAGAGAAAGAATTACTAGCAATTGTTTGGGCAACAAAATATTTTAGACCCTACCTGTTCGGAAGAAAGTTCAAAATCTATACTGACCACAAACCCTTACAATGGTTATTTTCAGTAAAAGAGCCCAACTCCAAATTATTAAGATGGCGTTTAAAGTTAGACGAGTTTGACTACGAAATTAAATATAAGAAAGGAAAAACCAACCAAAATGCAGACGCACTTTCCAGAATTCAATTAAATGTAACCCAGAAGAAAATGACTAATGTTGAAGAAATTGACCCGGATTTAGAAAGACCAAGTAACGAACTAATAGGATCATATTTCCCAGAACTTGATGACGTAGAATCAATGGTAGTGAACCTGGACGAAGAAGAAGACACAGACCAGACCATTCATTCTAATTATGAAGGAAACACACAAATAGAAATTCCAATATCAGACGAACCCGTGAACTTCGGAAAAAATCAAATTATACTTTCCCTAGTTAAACAAAAGCCAGGAAAAGTAAAAATTCAAAAACTATTCGGATTAACAAAAATTAGATTTATTGTGGAGATATCAGAAAACAATTTTGAAGAAGATTTAATAAACTTTGTAAAGGAATATCTCGTACCTAACGTTAAATATAATCTATATTTTGAAAATGATTTTTATGAAAGATTCACAGCATGCGTAATGAAAAACTTTAAGAGTTCGCAACTAAATTTACTCAAATGTAATGAAAAATTATTAGATATAACCAATCCTGAGGAAACTGAAGAAATTGTAAATAACTATCATGTCGGTAAAACCAATCACAGAGGTATTACCGAAACATATAACCAAATCAAAAGAAAATATTATTGGCCAAATATTAGGAATAGTGTTCAAGAATTTATTAACAATTGCGAAATATGTTTACAAACTAAATATGAAAGAGTTCCAATAAAAACAGAACTATCTCTTACACCCACAGCTTCTAGACCCTTAGAGATAATAGCAATAGACACGGTGACATTCGATAAAGCAAAGTTTGTAACCGTAGTAGATACGTTCTCTAAACACGTGCAGCTGTATCGAATAGCTAGTCAGCATGCTACAGAGATAAGTGACAAGCTGATAGACTACTTCGTAGAACATGGCGTACCAGACGTTATCATCTCTGACAACGGTACAGAATTTAATAATAAAGTGATTAAGGAACTTATGGAGTTGCATAAAATCAAAATTAATTTTATAAGTACTCAACACCCCCAATCTAATGGAATTTGTGAACGTGTTCACTCCACATTAGTCAAGCACATCAGACTATTAAACAATCAACCGGAATTTAAAAATGACACAATTACAAAGAAAATGAAATACGCCGTGATAGCTTATAATAATACCATACATTCTGTCACAAAACTAACACCCTTTGAGATACTATATGGGCACGTTAATTCAAATTCGATTTTTGATGTAAATCCAGAAAACAAAATTATGAACGACTATGTAAATTCTCATAAGGAAAAAACGAAGAAATAATACGAAAACATAAGAGAGATAAGCCTTAAACTTAAAGAAAGAATTCAAAAAGAAAGAAACGTAAACAAGGAACCGCTTCCGGAAATTCCAAAAGAAGTCTATGTAAAAACCGTCCAAAAACAGGGTAAGACCAAAAATAAATATAATAGAGAGGAAATTATATCCATCAACCCGGAAAAGAAAACAGCCGACATAAAAACCAGACATTTTAACACAAAAGGAAAAATACATTTGTCAAATATTAAGAGGCCCAGGAAAAAGAAGAAAGATTCTCATCCCAAACCTTTTACGTGTGTTCCAGGTCCATCTCGCTGTTCTCAGCAACCGCAGTAGAAATCAAAGACATCTCTAAAAATGTGGGAGTGATACCAATAGACCTTGGCATTGCTAAACTCCAAACATCCTACCATACCTTTGTACACAATTTTAACCTTGAAAAATTTATATCCCAACTTTATAATATAAGAGAATACTATGATCATGTGTTAAACTATTTTAATGAAAACTGTGAAACTTGTAGGGTGAACATGTATAATAGGGAAGTATCAGATAAGAAGGATAAAATAAGGGACATGTTCAATTACTTTAAGTATATTAATCATACAAAGAGTGTTATAGAAGAAAAATTAGAAATAATTATAATAAAAGATATCAGAAGTAAAAGAGGCATTTTAAATGGTTTAGGATCAATTGTAAAAATAATCACAGGTAATCTAGATGCAAATGATGGTGAAAAATATGAAAAAATATTAACCGATTTAAAGAATAACCAAAGTAATGTATTAGATCAATTAAATAATCAATATTCAATTAATGTAAATATAATTGATGAATTCAATAAAACAATAAATGTCATTGAAGAAAACTTTCAAGAATTAAAATATAAAATGTTAGTTGTATACCAAAGAATCAATGAACAATTTGAAGTTGAGCAATTTAGAAATATACTGAATCAGTTGAATATTGTATATAATATAATGTTACAGCTGGTGCAAGATATAGAGAATTCTCTAACTTTTTGTAAATTAGGAACGCTACATCCAAGTGTAATATCTGCACAAGAACTGTTTGAAGAAATAAGCAAAATTAAGAATCATTATAAAGGTAAATTACCTATTGAACCTAGTTTAAATAATATTTGGGAAATTGAAAACCTACTAGAAGTTAATTGTAATATTAATTCTAAGGAAATTGTATATTTTATTAATTTACCCATTGTGGAACCAATTGATTATACCTTGTATAAACTGACTTCCGTACCTACATTATATGAATCAAATTATGTAACTGTTATACCTAGAGCAAGATATGTTTTAGTTCATAAAACTGTGTCTAATAAAATTGTAATGTTAGGTTTAAAAGATAAATGTAATAGCAAGATCCACAATGCCCAAATATGCTCGTTTTCCCAAATTACTCATCATGAACTTATGTGTGAAAATTCGATAATAAACTTTGGAACCCCTAATAAATGTAAATATGTGAACTTGGAAATAAGTAAAAACATTATTAACTGGATACCAGAAATTGAACAATATCTCATGATCTTTCCTGAGAAAGAAGTTTTAAAAGTTATAAGTGCTAAAGAAACTAACGAAATATCTTTAAATGGAATCTTTTTATTAAATATTAATGACAATAACGATATTATTGAATACAATAATCAAATACTCTTGCATTCTTCTAATACTAATGTAGGGCATCCTAGAATACTAGATGCCACAGACTTTGTGTTACAGGTAGATCAGCAGCCTGATATTTCCATCAACTTGCATAAACTGGACTTAAACCATATAAATTTAAATACAATTTCAAAGGTGAACAAAACGGTAGAATTAACTACAGACTTTAGTGTATGGACAATAATACTGTATTGCATTGTAATTACTGTTATGTTATACGCAGCATACAGGTACAACAAGAAACCGAATTTGACTTCGAGTCAGCCAACACCTCAGCTACAGCAGAGATCTCGGCACATCCCCGAAGTTCTATTTAGGGATGGAGGAGTTATATCCACAAATAATGTATAGCTTATGTAAAATAATGATAACGTTCACTGTAAGTCAGCTGAGTAAGCATCCTTTTGTAGAATAATGATAACATTCACTGTAAGTCAGCTGAGTAAGCATTCTTTAGGTGTAGAGGCTGAAAGCCATTATTCTTTAGTAGTAGTTAGAAACTCACTCCGTGAACATCTACATGTATACTAGTGTTTACGTATATTTGTTATAAATAATTTACAAGTATAATAGATTGTTTGTAATAAATAAATTGGATCTTTATTAAATAGATACAAGAAAAATATTTATTTTTAAAAATCCAAACGTCTCAACACCAGACGTAACTTATATATATATATATATATATATATATATATATATATATATATATATATATAATAAATATAAGGTAGAATACCATCACCGTGGAATTCTGTATCTTCACTTGAAACTAATAACTTTTTCTTTTTCTAAGTCACAGCTTTATTACTTCGTTTGTCTACTTTTTGAGTCCGTTTGGTAAATACTTCATTACTTTAAGTACTAGTACTAGGTGGTTCATCTTGTGCAGAGCTAACATGGTCATTATTTCCTGGCAAATTTATTTCAATTATCTGGTTATCATTAAGTAAATGTGTAATTTCATCAAAAGTTAGGCCTGTATTTATTGCATTGTGTTCAGCATCTACTTCAATTTCATTGTCTGTAAGATTTAATTCATCATCACTACCAATCGGTATATAATCCAACATTTCCACAACTTTTCTGAATTGAGAGTTTTTAATCTACCATTTTCAAGCATTTTAAAATCCAATGTGTTGACAATATAATTATTTTAATAAAACAGATAACTAAATTAAACCAAAACAAAACCTAACCTAAACAAAAAATAACCTCAAAAGTACTACACAGTTACCATTACAGATACCCATATTGTTCCAGATATGTCACAAACAGTTTTTCACATTAAAGAAAAGATTTAGTTATTGCTATGTAAATTATTATTATTATTATTATTATTATTATTATTACCAACACCTAAAGTAATAGGATCACTATTTTTTCCACACATGTAAACTCAAACAATATTAATAAATATAACTAGAAAACAAAAATTACCTTATATATCGATAGTAAGTTTGTTCTAGATATGAACCAACATGGTCAAACTAAGATAAAACCTTTCAGTTAATATAATTATACAGGCCTATAACTAGTTCGTGACAAATCTGTCGCAGTATGCAATAAAGGGTTTATCTGGATGGAGTATGCTCCATAAAGAAGTGTTCATTTACTTTTTGTTGATATTTAATCTTCTAAGTTTTAAATGGTCTTATTTACATTCTAATAATTACATGTTTCAAAAGGTACACTTACTTTTGATATATCTACATACATTTAAAACAACTTTTACATAGGCCTATTAAATATATAATTTTAAAACTATATCTATAGCATAAATAATGAACTCTGATTTACTTTACTATTTTTTTTTTCAATCTTCATCAAGTTTAAGACATGTGTTTTTAGTATCTTTTTTTAGATTTTTGTGGTTTGTTATACATTTTGAAGTTATTTAAACACAAAAGAAACTGTATTACTGATTAGTAATATTTATTTCTAATAATTAGTAGTTCATTTCATAGCAACATTATTATCACTGAAATTAGTAATACTGAACTTGGTAGCAGCTATAAAACACATTCTAAAATGTATTTTCTTTAAAATTAATAATGATAAGTGTATTTTCCCTCTCACTTTAGGGAAAGTTTGGTTTTGAAAATCATGCCAAAAACCTGTAACGACCTTGAACAACTATTAAAATTTCTATATGTCCTAAAAGCATGTAATATATAAATTAACAGAACCATTACTTTGATTTGAAATGAAAAAATTTATTTATATGTCAATCTTTAATGGCAATTTTTTGCCTATTGATTCACTTAACTCTTTCTTGAAGAAATACTGAATTGTAGCAGTATAGGCCTACTATTCAAAATTTTTATAAAATGTTTTTAAATTCGTAAAGTTCTGAATTTATACATTCACATTTACACAAATATTAACATAATGAAATAATATACAATAAACTTTACATATATTAAATAATTTAAATTTTAAACCAATTTTTATAGGTTCATTTCATTCTTTTCATAGACAGAATCCCTCATTTGCCTAGCCTATATGAGATGATTAATTGACATATTCCGATGAACATTTAACCAATTTCAGTCAAAGAAGATTCTAACTTAGAAAACTCTCCCTGACTAATTTGAGTCGCCCTTCTTAGTACCCTTAAATCACAAACAAATATTATAAACTTTACATGAACTTAAAGTAAAATGTCTCTTGGAGGCATACACCACACAGATTAATTATATGGTTTCTATATAGTCTACAAGAAGAAAACTGGGTATTTCTACCATGGTGAATAATTTTATTTACCAATTGATTTATTTTTGTGAGTGTGAATTAAATTTCTAAAAACTTAAATATAATTTAAGAAGAAGAAATATCTTTAGAAGACATTAATATTTTGTATGTGCAAAATTAGTTTAGTTACACAACAAAGAAAATCAAGAAATAAGCCTAAAATCATGTAATTACAAGAGACAGAATTTATGTAATTTATTACATAGATAAATTCTATGCATCTTTCTGAGAAAAATTATGTTTTATAATTTATGTTTTGTATAAAAATAATTTTAATAATTTTTAAACAAACAAAAAAAAATTAATAAAAATTAACACTGTCGGTTCTTGAGTTTAAAAAAAAAATCTTATAGGAAATAGCTAATGTAACTGATGCGGGGAAAGGATGCAAGTTCTTATAATCATACCTACAGTACAAGAGGACTAGAAGACGTGATTACGGAGAGTCCTTTAGAGCGGGGGCAAGAGTTAGGGACCCCGATCGAGCAGCAAGATATCCGACCCAAACCTCTGACAGACTCCCAATCACCACTTGATGACCCTGACATATTGACCGAACATCTTTTTGTCAATATAATTACCAGAACACACCCGGGAACAGAACACACCTTCTAGGCAACACTGAAATCACTACCCCGCAAAATAAATCAACAGACAACTTATTACAACAAATAATGCAACTTATCATGACCGTAAAAACAGAAGTCACCACATCTAAACATACCATAGAAAACCAAATCACCACCTCCAACAACCAACTCCATCAATCCGTTGAACAATTGAAAAATGATTTCCAACACTACAAAGAACAAGTAAAGACTGAGGTCTTAGACTTAGTAAACATAATTCTTAAACAATTTGAAGACAATATAGACGATAACCTCAACGAATTTGGAAAACGCCATATTGACTTTCAAAAAGAAGTGCGAAACCAATTTGAACAACAAAAAATCAATTTCAAAAAGACATACAAACATTAGAAATCAATGAAAACCAAAAAAAAACCATCACTGAAAATAATGTTAGTGCCTTGATTTATAAATAAAACAGGTAACCAAGACTATCTTATACGAGGAAAAATGAGTTAGAAAATTAATAACTTAGGTCGTGATTTAGAAGCCCAACACCAATGACTTAACCAAATCGAGACTAAATGTAACACTAACCCACTAATAAACACAACAGCACCACAGATCCACATTACCTGTCCCGGTATCGACTATTCTGGCAATGGCCAAATACTGTACTACCAAAATTCAACGGAAGGATCCATAACCCATGCGAGTACTTAGCAAAACTAAAACGAAACTACCTCAGGAACCTAACTTTAAGAACCAATACCACAGGAGAAGATGACGCCGAGATATTACACGAAGTTATCGATAACAGCTTCCAATCCCATGCATCTCGCTGGTGGGAGATGATCAAGACTGATATCCACGACTGGACCACCTTGGAGAGAAAGTTCCTTGAAAAATATTGTAGCAAAGAGGTACAAAAGGACATCAAAAGTAAGATGGAAAATGAAAAATACCCCCAGGTGGAAAGCTGACACGAAATGAGTATTTCATAGAACGTGTGATCACACTCAGATCAATACAACCAAGACCCTCTGACGATGAGATTGTCGCAAGACTTGTGGAACACTTCGATCCTTTAGTACAAGACGCCTGCAGAGTACAGAACATAACCACAATAGAATAATTCGAAGAATTACTACAGCGAGAAGACCTGCAACACCACCAGAGATTATGCAGGAACAACCAACCCATCACTCCTCACAACAACTCACGGCAAGTAAGAGCTGATTTTCAGAGACCACCACCCATTTCACCTAGGCAACACAGAGTAACCTTTCCAAACAACGAGAGGATAAACCATAGAGCATACCAGTTGTCATTTGAATGCAGGGACTATCATTCACAACCTAACTTAGGAGGAAGTAAACCAACAACCAACAAAACCACTCCTACCAAAGATCCCTGTGTGATGGAAGACCATCAAATTTAGACCACCCGAGGAAACAACCATACCCCACAGCAGAACAGAAGCAGGTGTGTCATACCGTAGCTGTAGAAATGCGCAAGAAAGATGGAAGGACGAGTAACATAAGTACTCCCTCGTCTAATAGCAAAATCCAACAAGAACATTTAAACCAGTAGGCATTGAGAAATTAGTCCCAGGTCCTTATTGTATATACTGGAACGGAAAGGGAATGTCAAAACACCAATTGCCAAAATCTGATTTGTTAAAGCAAAGTAACGAAATCGGAAATCATGGACCGAAACTACTCAATAAAAATAACGGCAACACAAATAATGAAAACAGACATTACATCAGCAACATTTATTGTGATCGTGATATCACCATTACCACAATCTATAAAAAGGAAATGCCCCGAATATACTTCACCCTTATATATATATATATATATAGACGATATATGCGTTATGTCATCAGACTTTCTGATCCACATACAACATTTGGAAAAAATATTCAACAAACTCCCTGAAGCCAATATGACAATCAAGCTATCTAAATCGTATTTTTACACAGACAACGTACCGTTCCTCGGCTACGTATGTGTTATGTGTTATGTGTTACGTATTTGAAAAAGCAATGAAAAATTGAAAAAGAAATTTTATTTGAGAAAAAAACCGGATAAAAATCATTTTTGTAAAACCGTTAATTTTTATAAAAAAGAGTTTTATAATGTTCTTATGTATACAAAATTACATCATGATAACTCGAAAACTCTAGGAGTTATAACGGTTTGAAAACGCTTTTTCTCTATCATGAAGTTAAATCTTTGTTCACTTCACATGCGATATCTCGAGAACGGTTCGACGTGGACTTACCCGATTCATACCATCAGATTCAGAAGGTTGCGCTCTTTCAGAATATATGTAACAGTTATATGTTACGTATTTGAAAAAGCACTGAAAAATTGAAAAAGAAATTTTAATTGAGAAAAAAACGGGTAAAAATCAATTTTGTAAAACCGTTAATTTTTATACAAAACGAGTTTTATAATGTTTTTATGTATTCAAAATTACATCTTGGTAACATGAAAACTCTAGGAGTTATAATGGTTTGAAATCGCTTTTTCTCTATTATGAAGTTAAATCTTGGTCACTTCACATGCGATATCTTTATGGTAGCAAATAAGTTGTTTCGTTATAGTCATGTTAGGTTTTTGAAAAAGCACTAAATTAGAAAATTAAAATTTAGTTTAGAATAAAAACTATTTTGAAAATCAGTTATTATTGTTTGTGAATAATCATGAGATGTTTAAATGATGCAGTCTCCGCTTACAATAAACACGCGCCGCAGATACACACATTAATTTGAGACTTTCGCATAGGTCAACCAAAACGAAGTGCAATAAAACTGCCTTCTTGAACACGGCAAACCCCTAGGCTGGGTAAGAATGCTCTTGTAATGTTAAAACTAACGTGTTATCAAAAATTGACTAATTTTTATTCGCGAGAAGATTTTATTCAACCGATTTTAAAGAAACTTTACATTATTATTATACTCATATTATTTATCAATGTGAAATAAGTGTAGCATTACAAATATTTTTATATTAGCTTTAGTTGGTAATTTTAAAGTTAAAATCAAGTCGTTATGAATTAAATCGTTATTTGTAGCATAAATTATGTCGGTAAGAGAAATTACATCATGGTAACTTGAAAACTCTAGGAGTTATAACGGTTTGAAAACGCTTTTTCTCTATCATGAAGTTAAATCTTTGTTCACTTCACATGCGATATCTCGAGAACGGTTTGACGTGGAGATACCCGATTCATACCATCAGATTCAGAAGGTTGCGTTCTTTCGGAATATATGTAACAGTTATGTGTTACGTATTTGAAAAAGCACTGAAAATTGAAAAAGAAATTTTAATTGATAAAAAAATAGGGTAAAAAAATTTATGAACATCGTAAATTTCTGTATAAAAAGAGTTTTATGGTGTTTATATGTATACCACATTATATTATGATATCTTAAAAACTCTAGAAGATATGAATTTTTTAAAAAGACTTGGTTTATATAGCCCCTGGAATTCTAGAAGTGCGGTAACCCGCCATATACTGCAGTAATGCGGAATGCCGGACACCAAATTTGAAGGAGTAAAATTTTTATAAAAAACGTTATATCTCTAGAACGGTGTAACATAGAGGAACGCGGTTCATACCATCAGATTCAGAATTTTGCGATCTTTCAGAATATATGTAACAGTTATGTGTTACGTATTTGAAAAAGCACTGAAAATTGAAAAAGAAATTTTATTTGAGAAAAAAACCGGATAAAAATCATTTTTGTAAAACCGTTAATTTTTATAAAAAAAGAGTATTATAATGTTCTTATGTATTCAAAATTACATCATGATAACTCGAAAACTCTAGGAGTTATAACGGTTTGAAAACGCTTTTTCTCTATCATGAAGTTAAATCTTTGTTCACTTCACATGCGATATCTCGAGAACGGTTCGACGTGGAGATACCCGATTCATACCATCAGATTCAGAAGGTTACGCTCTTTTAGAATATATGTAACAGTTATATGTTACGTATTTGAAAAAGCACTGAAAAATTGAAAAAGAAATTTGATTTGAGAAAAAAACCGGATAAAAATCATTTTTGTAAAACCGTTAATTTTTATAAAAAAAGAGTTTTATAATGTTCTTATGTATTCAAAATTAAATCATGATAACTCGAAAACTCTAGGAGTTATAACGGTTTGAAAACGCTTTTTCTCTATCATGAAGTTAAATCTTTGTTCACTTCACATGCGATATCTCGAGAACGGTTCGACGTGGAGATACCCGATTCAAACCATCAGATTCAGAAGGTTGCGCTCTTTCAGAATATATGTATTCAAAATTACATCTTGGTAACTTGAAAACTCTAGGAGTTATAATGGTTAGAAATCGCTTTTTCTCTATTATGAAGTTAAATCTTTGTTCACTTCACATGCGATATCTTTATGGTAGCAAATAAGTTGTTTCGTTATAGTCATGTTAGGTTTTTGAAAAAACACTAAATTAGAAAATTAAAATTTAGTTTAGAATAAAAACTATTTTGAAAATCAGTTATTATTGTTTGTGAATAATCATGAGATGTTTAAATGATGCAGTCTCCGCTTACAATAAACACGCGCCGCAGATACACACATTAATTTGAGACTTTCGCATAGGTCAACCAAAACGAAGTGCAATAAAACTGCCTTCTTGAACACGGCAAACCCCTAGGCTGGGTAAGAATGCTCTTGTAATGTTAAAACTAACGTGTTATCAAAAATTGACTAATTTTTATTCGCGAGAAGATTTTATTCAACCGATTTGAAAGAAACTTTACATTATTATTATACTCATATTATTTATTATTATGAAATAAGTGTAGCATTACAAATACTTTTATATTAGGTTTCTTTATTTATTTTAAAGTTAAAATCAAGTCGTTGCTAATTAAATCGTTATTTGTAGCATAAATTGTGTCGGTAAGAGAAGTTTAACCTAAGTTCAGTAGTTTGCAAAATAATCAAAGCTAGCGCAGTTGATATAGTTTTGCGTTTATAAACAACCATTGTAACTGCAAAATCGACTTTTAAAACGAAACTTTTAATTATATTTTCGTGTTTTCATCAGATTGTTCTGTTTTAACGAATTCATATCCATTTTGAAATGATTTATTTTCACGCAGAATATCATGGGTCGTGCAACGGACTTATTGCCGGGGATTGTTTATTTAAGACCGCCGTGACGGAAGTCAATGTAAAAAACGCTCGCGAATTTTACAAGTATAGTAAATTTAATAACACTTCATAACTTTCGTAGGTTTATTATATACGATATTTAACGTAAACATTATTTATATATATATATATATATATATATATATTAAATTAGTTTTTGTGAAATCCAAAAATATCCCTCTATTGTTCCGCTTGTACTTTTTTATTGTAGCAAATAAGTTGTTTTGTTTATAGTCATGTTAGGTTTTTGAAAAAACACAGCATATGTCAACATTTGTAGACATGTATTACAAGTGACAATAATAATAATTTACTGGACAGTGTCGCAAGTCTTTTATCAACCTTAACTCTAGAGCGGTTTTGTTTAAGTAACCAAGTTTAGGATGTTGGCAATGAGTCTTATTCTCAGGTTTTTAAAATATTTATAGAATAGGTATTGAGTACTCCATAGATGTCGGCCTCTGCATATTTTATTGTTAAGAAGATCTGATACCCTTGTCCCAGTCACTTTTACAAGTTAAGTATTCACATAGCCTACATTACCAGAAATTCTTTGTTGATTTTACCTGCTGTAACCCAAATGCTAAAATTTCATTAAATCTGTTTAATACTTTGGACAGTAATGTACTGCACAGATTCTATACTACCTTTTTGTAAAACGGTAATAAAAGTATTTTACACAAATAAATTAATTCTCTATTAGATTTTGGATATTGACACTTTTCTGATTACTCAGTGGGCCACCCTGTGTAAATACATTATAATGTAAATGCAAAAAGTTCTTGCAGTTTTAAATGATACACATTTTAAAAACTGATGATTTTTAAATCTAAAACACTTAAAGGAACAAATGAATGTCCCTCAGAGAACATATTTGGAAAAAAACAATTAAAATTTACAAATTAAAAAGAATTGTTTTAAAAATAAGTATTTCTATTATATCTAAAAATAAATGCAATTGCCGAGCGGGAATATACTCCACAGCCTTACGTAATAAAAATTACAAATCTATTAACTAAAAACTCTATAACTTGTTTTAATTATTTAAGTACAACAACTGGAAACCAAACAACTGAGTCTTAAATCAATTATTTACAGTGATTATTGCTAGTGCAAGCTTGGACATATGAATATAGGAAGAAATATCTACATAAATTCCTATAAAAGAAATATTTCGTTATTGTCAGTCTGTTTATATATATAATTTTTATTTTATATTATATTTTATAAAATAATATAATTTTATTTTATATTAAGTATATATATATAATTTTAAAGTTGAGACAGTTTGTTCAAATGTGGGAAGTGGGAAAGATGTGTAGTTTTAGTATAACCTTTTAATATAGAATAACATACTTTTATTGTTAGGTGAATTTAAAAAAAAAAATTATTTATATGTTTCAAGATCGTAATTCCATCATCACTATATTTACTCTCTAGTTGGACAATATCAATATAACACACATACTGAGGGTTACACTTTGATATCTTTGATCTTATTTGTCTTTACATCTTGATTAACAGCTAAATCAACTAATAGGTCGTTAGATTGAAACCATTACTAGTTATCTTCATAAATTTCAAAATTTATCTTCCACATTAATGAATCCGGACATCAGACGTTAATTGTCACATACATCAATTATCAATCTACAGTCAATCCTCCTTTATATCAACCACCTAAATAAATCCCTTACGAAGAATCATCCCATCTAAATGATTGACTAAGCGGTCATGCTATGATTTTAAAATATACCGTCAATTATATATTTAACTAAATCGTCTATTATCTTGGAAATATAATTTTTACTTCATTTTCATGGATACGTTTCTGATCTAGTTTTGCTCGTTAATAATTGCCTTTGTTATTAAGTATTTAGTTTTTCAGGCTACCTCTAGGTTTGGGCTTGATATCTTCATTGAATCATTTTTTAGGCCAAACCTTCATTTCAAATACTACCAATTAGTTCAGGTTAGGCCTAACATAAAATTATCAGACTAATTTGATAATTGATGCTGATAAACCCAATCACCTGCTTTATCTGTTATTTTATGCAAATAAATATAAAAATGGCTACAAAAATGGCATATGTTTTAAACATTTTAAAACTAATTTTTGTTGATACAGTAAAACTTCGATAGTTTGACACTTTGTGGACTTAGGGGGTGTCGAAGTATCAAAATGTCGAACTATAGAGAGTGTATTGGATATACACTAATAACACATTAAAAACATGACTTTTATAAGAAAATTGCACATATTTAACGAATAATGTACAAAAGTAAACAATTAAACAAAAGTAAAAGTACAGTAGAGCCGTGTTTATCCAAGCCCCGAGTTCCGGGTTAACCGATGTAGTCAAAAAAAATTCAGAAATTCCGTTTATAAAAATAGAAATGGCGCACAAAGGAATGTTAAACGATGTGAATGCGAGTATTATGAAATTACAGAAAAATCACATTTTTATTTTCATATTCATGCATAAAACTTCATTGATTTATTTATAGCTACCTGTAATAAAACTGTATACAATAGTACAGTTTTAAGAAGCTATAAAGATTAAAAATATAACACGGGAAAAATGCTGCCAGTTGTGAAGATCATTTCATTGGGTCGTGTAAAAAATAGTTTTGTTCATAGGAAACTATTGTCTTCAATTCTTGGAAATAAGGTTGTGTTTCCATATTGAGACCTGTCATTTACATAAATAAAGCCCCACCCCTCATCTAAAATACTGTACAGGCCAATGAGAAACATGTACATTGTGACATGTCAATCAACATCCTAATGGGTTGTTTGCCTGCTAATATTTTTAGTCTGTATTAAACTTTGCGAGCGAGATTGTCATTATGAGTGGAAAAGAATACTGTATAAGTATTCAATTTCTTTCATTTGAGTACAATATCAAACCTTTTTTGTTAATTTAACCCTGGAAGTGACAGAATGCTCAAACAGCACACTTTGTGACGTGTATGGACAGGTTCATGTGTCGAAGTATCGAAGGTTTACTGTATTACTATATTTACTGTATTCATAGGAATGAAGGTATCCACATTATTGTTAATTATGTTGTTGTAATGTTATTTTTACTATATTAAATATAATATTTGAAGAAAATGTTAATAGTTTTTCATTAAATTGTTGGATGTTCGGATTGATTTTCTGACTGTTGAGATTTTATCCCTCATAGACAGGATACAGTCCTTACGAGGAATCGTAGTTTCAATTGTATTTTTTCGTTTTGTATTATAATTATGGCTTGAAAATAAAATTAAATAATAATGTAAAACCGCCTGGACTGTCACATAATGAAACATATCTAGACAATGTAAATAAGAAATTTTTGTTCAAAGAATGGGGCTTCCCATTTATTGTGTACACTGTGACTATTCTACTAAAAATATTCACAAATAAATACAATCTAAAATAACACAAAAGTTTGGATCGGTAAATCTGACCAAAAACTAGAATTTTTGATAATTAAAGTAATAGTTAGAAATACAATTAAATTTGTAAACGTTAAAAAAATATCAATACTTTTAACATAAAGTAAGTAAATATCCTATCACACTTTACAAATCTCACTCTATTTATCTTACACACTAAATAACAATCTATGAACCCTACAGGTTAACCAACTCTCACATTTGCACTTCAAGTGCTTTAACTGGTGTAGTCGATAAGAACAGGTTAGTACTTCTCTGCTGTCCTTTACGTGAAGCAATCGCAGCCCAATCTGCATCAAAAGGATCTGATGTCCCATTAGCATTATGATGAGAATAATAAGATTTCCGCTAAGCTTAATGAATGTGCACGTAGATGATGTGAAAGTAAAGGCGCTCTACGAGGCAGTGTCGGTAAATTTCCTGCTAGCGTGATGGCAGTGACTTTGCCTAACCATTGTTCATGTTGTGGTAAATCACAAACGGTAGGTAGCGAGAATGCTGGTAGAGGTGGAGTAGCAGGCGGCGTAAGGGTGCTCCTCGTGCGAGAGCAGAAGGGGATGGCCATTGATTATCCCCACCACGACCAACACCGTTGTTGTTGTTATTGTTGATATTATGATATTTCATAGATTCAATTTTGGCAATAAAACTTTCGCTGGTTTGTACTTTTTTCTGAAACAAAAATAAAATATATGGTAACAGATTAATTGTTACTCTTAATTTACAGTAACAGATGTTGACATATACAAAACTTAATTTTTTGTCAGTTTTCCCTGTCCATTAAAGTTAGATTGACCAATTGTTACTACTGCAATTTATCAAACAAGATCAATCAAGGCAAGAAACCGTCTTGCTTATGAATGGTGTCTATTAAATATTGAGACTCTGTTTTTATCTCTTAAAGAAAGCAGAGAGAACTGATTGGATCTTTTACAGAGTCCTAAGACGTGTCTGAAACCTGAATGACAAATATCAACAACCTCTGTCATTTATTTGATTATGAGTAATTGTTTAGTGCAGTTGTGTGCCGGAATAATGCTAAGTTTATAAGTTTAGTAACGTGACTTACGGGGAAGACATATATATATATATATACAACGTGTTTGAAAAGTCTGGGTACGGCTTAATATTTTACAAACCATAGCAGAAAACATCTATAAACTTTGCACAGTGTCATATGGCAATGTAAACTATTTTTCCTTGCTATTGCCATGACATGACAACCATGGGGGGACGGCCCACAGAGGAAGTCATAGGAATCTTAAATGTAAGCACGGGTCGAGTGATACCTCATTTTAAAGAGCTCAGTTAGTAGAGTTGAATGCCGCAAACCGCATCTCAAAAGATGTATCCAATCAGAAATGGCGGGTTGTTTTAGGTACACATTGTGAAGTACATTATGCGCTGCCATTTCTGACTGGATTAAAAAAAAAAAAATTAATTCTAAAATGAAGTGGTAAGTTAGTTACAAAAGTCAGTGAAAACATTAGTTAGTAGAGTGAAACGCCGCCTCCCGCAGCTGAATACGACGATCAGCTTGGTTTGTAAAATATTAAGCCGTACCCAGACTTTTCAAACACCCTGTATATATATATATCTCATACACATGTGTTTGAGTGGCAGAAAAAATTCAGTGAACGGTGTCAGAACATGAAAGACGATGAACATCCTGTACAACCATCCACTTAAAGAACTGGAGAAAATGTAGACTAAATTAGCTACATTGTTTGAGAAGACTGCCAATTTAGTGTCAGAATGTTAGATGGAACCTCATTGATAAAACACATTGAGGATCTCAATACAAAACAAGATCTTACACCAGACTAAAAACACTTGGGGAAATTAGCTATTATATTACAGCAACTTAAGTCAATCCCACACTTTTGCAAAAAGTCACCACTTCCGATGAAACCTGCATCTTCCAGTATGAACTCAGAGACAAAACAAAGGTCAATGCACTGGAAAACGCTGTCATAAATATAAATTAAAAGCTATGCTCATTGTGTTTTTTATACCAAGAGAGTAATTTTGGAAGAATGACTCCCAGAAGACACAAAAATGAACTAGTTTTACTTTATGGAAATTTTGACAGACTGAATCTGAAAAATAAAAACAGTACTGTGAAAAAATGGTTTCATTCTTCATCACTTCAAAACTGGGCATGGTGTAGTGGTTATACCTTCTTCTTGTACTCTTTCCACTATTGAAAGGTTTTCAGATAAGCATAACTAAATTATGGTATGAATGTAAATTGTTTTCATTCCAGAGGCCAATTCCCAGGGTTTTCTGTGTAGCTTGCTAATATTGTTTTCTCTTGAGAAACTTAAGTTGAACAACCGTTCTGCCTTTACATGTGCAAGTTGTTACTTGAGACTGTTCTGCAGATGTGTTATTATTTTTATACTATCAGAGATCATTATTTTTTAATATATCTCTGACAGGTGTTACAAGGATATCTAAGGGTAAGAGGATGAGAATTTTGTATGGCTAACAACAGAAAGTGGTGTACTAAGGCATAGAACTAAGAAATTACAATCATGTTTTAATGGGGGAAATTGCAGAGGAATACTTTATAAAATTATAACCAGTAAATATGATAGACAGGAAATTAAAAGATGCTGGTGAAGAGATGTAAATGTACTTTGGACATATACGGTAATAAGATGGAAATTTTATAGGTTAACAACGGATTTATCAAGCCCCTACAATTCTAAAAGTGCAGCAACCCTCACAACACTAAAGTAATGTGAAATACTGCATACCAAATTTGAAGGAGAAAATAATTTATAAAAACTGTTATATCTTGAGAACGGTTTGACTTAGTGAAACGTGGTTTATGTTTTTTACTTATGGTAGCTACTACCACCAAATTTTGAGTTATTGGGAAAAAAATTAATCCTGAAATATGGTCAAACTATGTCCACATAGCAAATTTAATTCAAAGCAGTCCATACATATGTTTTGGCTGGAGAGTATTGGACATACGACATGCAAACAATTCCCAAAACTATTATTTTGAACTCAAGGCTCAAGTATCACATTCCATTACTTTCTACATACTACATATATGCAAGAAGTACAAATGCTCTGTCTACAATTAAATTACTCTGTTCTGTTCTAGCTCTGTGTTAGACAGTATCTCTCATAGAGAATTATCTCCCAAAGAATTAACCAGTTGTATGGAAATGTTTTCCATCTACTACCTCTTCATTGGTTTAGGAGTTTCGGTTGCAGCTTTTATTCAGGTAAAACTAACATATCTGAGGGTATTGTTTTTAAAATTGTTTTGGAATTGAAGGGAAAGTATTATAATCATTTAAAATGAGACAAGACAAGATGAGAGGAGACGAGATGAAGACAAGACAAGGCGAAGACGAGATGAAGATGTGATGAGACGAAGACGAGATGGAGATGAGACGAGACATATACAAGATGAGACAAGACGAAGACGTGACAAAGATGAAGACGAGACAAGAGAAAGACTAAGATGAGTTTTGTCTAGTCTTGTCCTGTCCTGTCCTGGTGTGTCTTGTCTTGACACACCATCTTCGTCTCCGTCTCATCCCCATCTTGTCTCCATCTCGTCTTTGCCTCATCTTTGTCTCGTCTTCATCTCATCTTCGTCTCATCTATGTCTTGTCTTGTCTTCGTCTCGTCTTGTCTCGTCTCGTCTCGTCTCGTCTCGTCAATCTCATCTCATCTCATCTTCGTCTCGTCTCGTCTCATCTTTTCTCATTTGTCTCATAAAAAATGAGGGGGAAAATTTAATTTCTAAACATTTTTCTTTTTTCTTTAAATATTCAAGTAACCAATCGGGTCCACAAAGAGAATTTAGTAAAACTGAACCACTGAGTTTTTTGAAAATAAAGAACCCAGGCCTAATAAAAGGAACTTCTTAACAGCAGTGAGACTCCCAAAAGAAGGTGAGACCATTGAACGTTACCAGAGTGCCATCAGCATCATTGCTCTTCAGGAGAAAAGTCCAGAGAACCAAGGACCACTAAGGATCACAGTTTGGGCACAGATAAGCTCCAGAACAAAGGTGAGCATGCTTCGTGTAACTCTTCTTATTTTAAGTTCGTATATATCAGCCTATATGAAGAGAGATTAATAAACTAACTTTCTTCTTGCAACATTCCTTTAGCTCTCGATTAAAGATAGTAAAACTATTATGTAAATTTAAGTAATTGAACCACCGATGATTAAATCTAAATATAGGAATACAAACCCATTGTATTAGTGTAGATAATTGGCAGCTATGTGCCTACCATTTATGTAACATATTTATGTAAATTTTCGCACAAAGTATTATATTAGTTAATGATTGTAACTACGAACTATATACAACCAAAAATACTATAAACATATTTGAAACACTGTAACTAAAAACTGGGAAAAGTTTTAAATACAATTACAATTCTCACTTCTACTGAACTAATACACTGAACAGCTAAACTACACAGCACATAGCAATGGCTGCCGTCTTATGAAACATTGCAATACGACAATAAACTCTTCTAGAATAGACCATGGACTAGATCGAATCTTCTTAAAGATGCGGATCAATCGATCCTGTTTAAATTATAAAATAGTGGTTCTGCGCACCATATTCCTCGTCATATTGTGATTGGTGCACTTGCGCAGTTTGAATTTTAAAACTCTAGCAAGTTATCGAGACAAAAGACACGATGTCTCTTTAGTTTCCTTGAACTCGAGATTAGCAGTGAATGTTTGGTTGAATAGCCAGGCATTTTGTAAATGTAAATAATTACAATAGGAAAGAATTGAACTGAGTTTAGTTTACTTAAAAATTATAACTTTGTGATTGTATTTTCGTTATTAGAGTAATACATTTACTTCTGCAACGACAATTTTGCTCAAGTGCAACCTCTAAGAACTGTAATAAAATTAATTTGTCACCGCCTCTCTAAAAATGCTTGTTCGTGATTAATCGGTAAAAATAAACAAAAATCAGCTCGCAACATTAAATTTTGAGTGAAACATGAAGGTGAAAATGACCCAAACAAGTATGCAAAATCGCAAATAAACAAATTTAACGGTTCAGGAATAAAGAACAAAATGAACCTTAGTCACCGTCATTAAAAGCTCAATTTTAAGTGTACGATCTCTGAGGACGTGTTTATGGCACAAGTGAACCAAGTTTAGACCCTTAATATATATACATCTCTTTCAAAGACATTGTCCATAGTTCATTTTCACTTTTTGACTAACAATTACAGAACTAACATTTTGAGTGACGAACAATTATTTTGGTTTTGGGGTTGGAGGAACGAGAAAATTTGTTAATGTTTTTGCATCATTTATTAATATGTTTAATCATGGAATAACAGACAATGAAAAGAAAATTGATTACTCATATTAATTATAGTTACAATACAGTAGTCTGCTTCCAGCTGTTAACATCTATCAGAAGGCAAGATTTCAATGTCATAAAATATATTACAATTTAAAAAATGTTTAATTGTTATAACTCATTTAGAGTTGTCGGAAGTCGGTTACCTGGGTGAAAAATAGAATGAATAGTCCGGTCACCTTCTACAACATTTCCTATATATGGGTCCTTCACCCTTTCCCCCCAAATCCGTGATCCAAACTCATTTTCAATTAGTTCAAATGAACAAAGTCCCAAAGTTAAATTGATAAAAGAATTACCTGAGAATTGATTTTAAATTCTATGATGGCTACAATCTTAACTCCATATTCCGATGTTACGAAAGAATCACAAACCATTTGAATCATATTATGACATGACTCCTCTGCAATAAGTACGACTGCTAACAACTGTATGAAGAAATCAGCTGGGTTGTAATGGCTTGCACGTGTGGCTCCCATTCTGTAATAGAGTGTAAATATTGCATAATCTTTCATATATAGACAAAGTTATGTCATAGGTTTGAAATTTTGTGGAAATATTCATTATGAGATCCTTTTGAACCTAAGTTATATTCTTATGAACCTAACCATATTCATTATGAGAGAGCAAGTTTGAACCTAACATTAATTTATTTTCTGAAGAGATTTGACTCAATCCGTAAGGAGACTGTGTTCAAGATTCTAATAGGATATGGTGTGTCTTCTAACATAATAAAAACATAGAGAGCTTGATGGATGAGTTTCCTTGTATTTTCTAGACTTATACGATTTATTTTATATTCATTGTTGTTTATCCTTAGGAATAATAATAAATACCTTAATAAGAAACATAAAATAGTGTTTAAAGGTGATTTATTCTACTTATACACATTTAAAGAACTTTAAAATGAAGACCATCATCCTAATTTAAAATTTTAAGCTATCCCCTCCCCCTCCCCTAGAGGGCCAAATACCCAAACTTATTGAGAATATTTTCAAATAATAATAAAGTTAAGATGGGCAGATGCAATTTACATTTAACTACCTTAATAGATTTGTTATTGACTGATATTTTAGATACGATGGTCCAAACAAAATGTTTAAATATCATTTTTGATTGTCTCACTGACTCCTTTAAAATGATGTATCACATGACTATATGTCCTATTTACAGCCCTTATTTTTGACAGCCCTTACTGCCAAAGGCCAAAATTAAAAACATGAGCTAATAAAGACATCCGTTCACTATAAAAAAAGATAGCCACAAATTGTGTTTAGCTGTCTTAATTTTTAACGCAATTCAGAATTAATGAACGCACTCGTATACACCTCATCTCAGAGGCCAATATTCTAGCATACTTAGAGATTTTCTGGTTTTGCAAAATAATTAACTTAGTTTTACCCCTTGTTGATTAAAGTAAAAAAATCTCTCGGCCACCATTGCTTTAAAAAAAAAGAAAAAAGAGGATAAAATAAAGACCCCTAAGGCTTCGAATATTATAAAGAGCATCAGGGTCAGAAAAGAACAAGAGTTGGTCAAGAGAAACTTGATAGAAAAAATGAAAGAAAGGGATACAAGACTACATGAAGAAATGAGTAGATCTATATAGGGTCCCTCGAGATTGACATGACCATATTCACTGCTAATGAGCTCCTAAAGAGGGAAAAGAAGAATAATATAGAGAATAAGTTGAAAGAAGAAAGGGGATATCCAGGAAGACAGCCCGATCAATGATGTAGTAGCAAGAGCAATAGCTACCAGAGAAAAAAGGAAGATGGGCAGCAGGCTCATCCCCACTGTCAAAAAACTGCAAAAAAGGAAGAACGTGATTTAATTTCTGTTTGTCTATTCTGACAATATCTTTTTAGCATGGGCAAGAGAGATAAACCCTTCTGTATTCATTGTAAGGACGTCACTGACTTGATGCGTAACACATCTTCTTTAGTTACGATAAGTGGAAAACAGAGAAAAGCTTATTAACTAAAGCGATGGAAAAAGTGACTCCAAAAAATATTATTGGGTAGATGCTTGGAAGAAGGAACACTGAGAGTATGTTGTGAGTTTCATCAAGCCGGTGTTACGACAGAAGGAATAAACACCAATAGCCGAAACGGAATTATGTACGTAAGAAAGACTTTAAGAACATACTAGAATGTCCCAGAAGACTCAAAAGACTGCACCAGCACAGAATTCCGCACTAGACCTCATCAGAGGAAAGAAAAGGTCTTAATACCAAAATGAAAATATGATACAAGTTTATTTTTCGGCCATACTGTGTGGTTGCTGGCATGGGATTTTTCCGTATATTAAGCAAAAATGCTGTATTGCAGGCAATCATTCTGAAAACTGTGGGCCAACAGCATTTCCAGAAATGTATTGCCGCAACATGGCCAAGCAATGTTTAGCCAGATATGGCGCATCTACATTTCGGCCAAATAGTTAACCAAGAATTTGTCGCATATACTTGACAATGGCTGAAAGTGAAGAAGTGCTTGTTAGTGCAGCATACATAGTAATTAACAATTATATAAAGAAAAAGAGAATAACGTGGATTCGACCATACATAAATAAACGAAAAACACTTCATAATTTGAGCAAAGAATTAGTTCTCGATAATTATGTATTCAAAAACTTTACAAGAATGTCGAAAATGACTTCGAATATTTACTTAAGAAAATTGGACCAAATATTGAAAAACAGGTTACAGTAATGAAACAGCTATACTGATCACTACAAACTTATTGAGAATATTTTCAAATAATAATAAAGTTAAGATGGGCAGATGCAATTTACATTTAACTACCTTAATAGATTTGTTATTGACTGATATTTTAGATACGATGGTCCAAACAAAATGTTTAAATATCATTTTTGATTGTCTCACTGACTCCTTTAAAATGATGTATCACATGACTATATGTCCTATTTACAGCCCTTATTTTTGACAGCCCTTACTGCCAAAGGCCAAAATTAAAAACATGAGCTAATAAAGACATCCGTTCACTATAAAAAAAGATAGCCACAAATTGTGTTTAGCTGTCTTAATTTTTAACGCAATTCAGAATTAATGAACGCACTCGTATACACCTCATCTCAGAGGCCAATATTCTAGCATACTTAGAGATTTTCTGGTTTTGCAAAATAATTAACTTAGTTTTACCCCTTGTTGATTAAAGTAAAAAAATCTCTCGGCCACCATTGCTTTAAAAAAAAAGAAAAAAGAGGATAAAATAAAGACCCCTAAGGCTTCGAATATTATAAAGAGCATCAGGGTCAGAAAAGAACAAGAGTTGGTCAAGAGAAACTTGATAGAAAAAATGAAAGAAAGGGATACAAGACTACATGAAGAAATGAGTAGATCTATATAGGGTCCCTCGAGATTGACATGACCATATTCACTGCTAATGAGCTCCTAAAGAGGGAAAAGAAGAATAATATAGAGAATAAGTTGAAAGAAGAAAGGGGATATCCAGGAAGACAGCCCGATCAATGATGTAGTAGCAAGAGCAATGGCTACCAGAGAAAAAAGGAAGATGGGCAGCAGGCTCATCCCCACTGTCAAAAAACTGCAAAAAAGGAAGAACGTGATTTAATTTCTGTTTGTCTATTCTGACAATATCTTTTTAGCATGGGCAAGAGAGATAAACCCTTCTGTATTCATTGTAAGGACGTCACTGACTTGATGCGTAACACATCTTCTTTAGTTACGATAAGTGGAAAACAGAGAAAAGCTTATTAACTAAAGCGATGGAAAAAGTGACTCCAAAAAATATTATTGGGTAGATGCTTGGAAGAAGGAACACTGAGAGTATGTTGTGAGTTTCATCAAGCCGGTGTTACGACAGAAGGAATAAACACCAATAGCCGAAACGGAATTATGTACGTAAGAAAGACTTTAAGAACATACTAGAATGTCCCAGAAGACTCAAAAGACTGCACCAGCACAGAATTCCGCACTAGACCTCATCAGAGGAAAGAAAAGGTCTTAATACCAAAATGAAAATATGATACAAGTTTATTTTTCGGCCATACTGTGTGGTTGCTGGCATGGGATTTTTCCGTATATTAAGCAAAAATGCTGTATTGCAGGCAATCATTCTGAAAACTGTGGGCCAACAGCATTTCCAGAAATGTATTGCCGCAACATGGCCAAGCAATGTTTAGCCAGATATGGCGCATCTACATTTCGGCCAAATAGTTAACCAAGAATTTGTCGCATATACTTGACAATGGCTGAAAGTGAAGAAGTGCTTGTTAGTGCAGCATACATAGTAATTAACAATTATATAAAGAAAAAGAGAATAACGTGGATTCGACCATACATAAATAAACGAAAAACACTTCATAATTTGAGCAAAGAATTAGTTCTCGATAATTATGTATTCAAAAACTTTACAAGAATGTCGAAAAGTGACTTCGAATATTTACTTAAGAAAATTGGACCAAATATTGAAAAACAGGTTACAGTAATGAAACAGCTATACTGATCACTACAAGATTAGCAATAACACTTAGATTTTTGGCCACTGGAGACTCCTATAAGCCCTTAATCTACTTATACACCTCGGCCAGTAGTTGCAATATGACCATACGTGATATATTGCTGGGCTACAGGAATATAGTCCAGGAAATGTTTCTGGATGTTGAGCAATATTACCGACCACACATTGCCATTAAATGTTGCTTGTTTATGAGCGCATTTATACTAGTAGTCTGTCTTCATAGTCGAACTAGAATGAAACTAAGCCACAAATAAAATTTTAAAGTGAGATAAAAAATAAAAATACCTTACTCATTACTCTATTCATATCTACTTGTAAATAATGTATTACAAAACTAGCTATATTTTACATACGTTTTGAAAAAATCAATCGCTTCTGCAGGTGATCCCAAGAATGCAGCTATTCCTTCAGCCGTGAGCAGTATTTTATGAAACATAACGTAGACTTCAGACAAAGGTTGATGTATCATACATATCACTGTCTTTCCTTTGTTAGCTAAGGCCTTGAGTACAGTCACTACATTCTGTGTCATGAATGAGTTCAAACCGAAAGTAGGTTCATCACAGGACATCAGTGGTGGATCTGTCAGAATCTGTAAACCCAAGCAATACACCAACATTCTTTACACATTTAACAGTTTTTCTTAAAACTGATACGTTATGATAATGATACTTAATTATATTTGATACTTTTATCTGTTATGTTTAGTGTCAAGTTTCTAGTGGACAGAAAAAAAAGAGAAGACACCACGTGCCTGCCAACAGGGAACTTAATAGGAGAAACCCTGGACCTGCTAAATCCTACGCACAATATCACCTCCTGCAAAGGAAATTGTAAGCGCTCCAGCTCTGGTGGTAACGACCTGTGCACCTTATGTCCAGAATCAACAAGGAGTGGCGAGTTGCCCGTTCCAGCGAGCAGGGCCCACCACCCCCGGCCAGACAAATTCGACTCCACGCAAGAGAATTTACAGAGAGATCCTGTACACCACCCCCAACCCATTTGCGGCAAAAAGTAATTCATTCATTGGGGAGGTAGGGTTTTTTTTGGAGTTTATTGGCAATGGGAGGTGCAGTGGATCTTTTGGGATAGTTGATCCAGAACAGCCTATCTCAGCCATGACCTACGACCAACAACTCAACGCATCTCAGTCAGCCAGCTTACGTGAGTAATTAAAATTAAATAATAAATTTATAATTAATATTATCTTAACATACTTATATATATATATATATATATATATATATATATATATATATACATTTGAAATATATACAATATATATAAAAATAAACATTTGAAATATTCTAGCAAAGACAAATGATTAGGATAACTTGAAATTTCTATTACACACTACTGTACATTAACAGAGCAGCACACTCTCAGATGAGTAGGGCATGGCAATCCCGAGGGACTCTAGCAAGATCTACTTTTCAAGTCTTGGTTTGGATCCCTAATATAACTTCATTAAATGGATAGTTTAACGATTTAAAATTTATATATACTTATAACGATTCATAATGAATAATAAGTCACCGTCTATTCATTCATTAATTTAACAATTTTCATAAATAAACGGTGCATAAACATCACTCATTCACTTAAATATTCGCTTTAGAAATAGTTCAGCGGATTTTAAGTAAAAAGTGAAAGTGTACCATCTTTGAAAAAATACTTATACAGGGCTTTAAATTTGCTTTGCTTGTGGCATAAACATAACCACAGCGTAAATCGTATTTGATTACAATCTAGCATTAGGTAGTCATGATTAATTTTTGTGTTTTTGCCACTTATTTCTGAATCATAACATTTTTTACATGCGATTTTGCACTCAGGTTTGGGTCACTAAACTTCACATTTCATTGAAATTTTACTGAAATCGGTAGATCCAACTTTAAGAAATTACGTCTTTTATAACAATTGACAGCTGATTATGTTGTTTTTTAACCAATAATGTATGAACTTTTTATTTTTGGATAGATAGTGACCAAAATGTTTTGTTTGGGTCTAAAGCGGCTACATTTGAACTAAACTTAATAAAAATGGTTAGGTTAGGTTAAACCGAATCCGAATTTCGTTTTTTTAAAGGCAACACCCCTCAAATTTGGAGTTATTAAAAAAGTCCTGAAATACGCCCACATACTAAATTTGACTAAAATCGGTTCACAAGTTTGAGATTTGGAGCATTGCACATACAACGACATCATGCTAAAAACCACTTTATTTATATTAAATACTTTATATTGATTTGTTGGCCCATCACATAATTCTCGCACTACTATGTAAAAATCATACCTCAAGGCTGCTAGGCAGAGCTCTGTTTTATTCTCTATTCATCTCAGTCATTTGGTGAGGCTGATTATTACTGTTTAATGTCACTGATACTGGTCTGAGTTTGTTGTTGATATGTACTAAGGATGTTGCTCTGTTCACATAAACCTTTAACAAATCAGAAATAACATTAAATATAGACCACAGAGCCAGGGTATTACAGAAAGGTATAATTCTATGCTGGTACAAATGCTTATGTCTTATGTAAATGAGGAGCAAAGAGAATGGCCAAAAACATCAAACTAGTTACTTTTGCTTACAACTCGGGTAAACATGCATCAACAGATTTTTCTTGCTACACAGATTCGAACCTAACCAACAGATAGATTTAGCTGTATTACCCCCCCCCCCCCCGATCCAGACACAAAAGTTTTAGCAGTTTTAAAGATGATTCACAAAATTAGGACGGATTTATTGTTAGCCACGCAGGAGAGGCATTGGGAAAGGTACAATTTGAGACACAAAGAAAAATGGTTTAACGTCGGAGAGCTTGTTTTAGTAAAAATGAATCATTAGATGCTTTGATTACAAATATTAATTTTAAAAAAAAAAATTCAATTCATGGCTTACAAACATTAACCCACAAGAAAATGTATACAAAGGTTTAATTGAAATAATTTTAAAAAATAGTGCTTTAAATGAAAAAAAAATTCAAAACCTCACCTTAAATTTAATGTTAAAAATAGTATTACAATAGAATGACTAATCCATTGTATCAAAAATGCTAGAATTAGACTATATTTGAAAAAAATAACATAATACACATAGTGTTAACACAGGAAACATAGCTATAAAAAAATAGCCCAATATCTTCCGCAAAGATATTGCGTATACAGGATGGTTATAGAGGCGTAGCCTTTTTTGTTCATTACTCAATAACATGGACTGAAATAAATGTTACCCCCCCCCCCCCTACATCCTATAGAAATCAAAGGAATCAATTTAACAGGTTTTAATAACCCAGTTACAATATATAACATGGACTGAAATAAATGTTACCCCCCCCCCCTACATCCTATAGAAATCAAAGGAATCAATTTAACATGTTTTAATAACCCAGTTACAATATATATAATATATTTAGCACAAAAAAAATAATAAATAACACAGACTTTTGGGATCAAATTTTCTCCAATGACTATGGCTACTCGTTGATATGTGGCAATTTCAATGTGCATCATCCTCATCTTGGTAGCAATAAGACTTGTCCAAAAGGAAAAGTGTTTTTATCAGCTTACAATAATTCTAATTTCATTATGTTAAATGATACTACAGTTGCTACACCATATAGGAAATCAGCTCCTTTGGACTGACTTTTGTATCTCTCCTGTAGGCCTATTATACAATTACACACAAAAATGAGAAATATTAACATTTAGGTAGTACAACCACTACTCAATAATAATACAATTTGATTATAGGAATTCTCTACTTAAAGAAAACCGTAATCCAAACTACAAAAAATCAAATTGGGCTTTATTGTATAACCATCTTTTATTAAAGGATTTACCTTATTTAAAAGTTACTTTCCATTTCAAAATTCCTATTAAGCTGAGGCATATTATCAAAGCACCCTTCTACCGATAGGTGGAACAATTAAAAACAAAATATAAGAAAATATTACAGGTTCCTAAACATGTTGGGAATGAATGCACAGATATGATGACTAATAATTTTGCTTTTCCTTGTTGTTTAAAGGCAAAAACCTCTTGGACATCATCGCTTTATCAAAAAAATAAGAAACTTGCCTGAAAACTGTCTTCTTAAATAGCTTGTTTTTGACATGAATAATGGATTTCGACCATTCAAAAGTGTAAATCGTGTTAAGGGAAGTCGGCACCTTTTCCCTCTCCTATGTTAATCAAATGGGAGTAAATACTTTACTTTAGCTACCATTATCTATGAAACCATTAGTGCTACAGACTTGAAATTTTTGGTACATATTTAGTAAATGTGAATTTACTTACTGTAGCAGAAATATAAAAATAAAGTGAAAAAATAAAAATATAAGGATTTTTATTGTTTTTTAAATTTTTAAAACCCTATTATTTTTTTAGATTTTTATTGATAATAAAGGTTTTAACTATCTTACCTCAAAAAAATCTGTAAGGGTAGTGTCAAGTAGTTGTATAAATGATGTGTCTAAAATTTCAGACTTGTAGTTGCAATATTTTTTTTAAATATCTGTACCTAAAGATTAAAAAACACAAGTTATGGAAAAATGACTTTAAAAGTTTGTCACACTTTGAACACAATAAGATCAAGTCTAAGATCATAACTTACATTTAGTGGACTGAATTAAATTTGATATTATTTGTAGATCAACTATAAAATATTACCATATTACCTGGTTATCAGTACCTATAATACAAGTTCTTTGGGAGTGTGACCAACCTAAAATAACTCAAAAATAAAAAATAAAATTGAAGTATGCAATATAACAAATCAAGGAATATATAACTAGCATGTAATGTCTACATACGGTACCTATCACATCTAATCGCAGAATACTCTGTTACTAATAAGCTTTAAATAATTTTTTATGTAGATATCAATTATTATTCATATATATAGTGTTATATATTTTAATAAACAGGATAAAATGGAGAATGTTTTAGGCTAATTTTTTTAATTTGCATTTTTTAAACTAAAAAAGGTGCCTACTCCCCTTAAGGAAGATGTTATTTATGTTGTGTTTTATATCAAACTGTCAACATTTCGCTAGTAAAAAGATTGTGGTAGTTGATTGCATAATTACCAAAACTATTAACATCTTATGCCTGGCATGAATGAAGTACCCTAACCATGCCAGGCATAAATAAAAAGGGTCCCACCTTAACCTCTTATTAAACATATATAAATGACTTATTAGAGACAAATTGGACTTTTGTACTTTTCTTTTTGGACATATATAATAATAGACTAAATCGCTGCTGGAAAGTTAGCATTAACCCATTCAGTCATGAATTTTGGTGTTTATCATAAAAAAATTTTGTTTGTAATATTTTGAAAGTGTTAATTTAATAAATATTTTGAAAACATTGTTTGACAACATAGGGGCCCTAAGGGCCTAAATACAGCATGTCCAATTAAATGGACATTATGACTCTACGTCATAATTTTCTTTTCAGATATTTCATCTGTCATTTCATTAGGAACTTCAAATTCGTCTTCTAAGCTACATGACTCTCTTATCTCATCTAAAACAACAATAAAATTAATGATAGGCTATTACAATTTTGAAATGTGCATCATACTTTTTATTCTATGACTGAAATAATAATTTATGAACCTAGTAAAATTACAATTATTAGCCTTCCATTATTCCTTTGTAATTTATTCTGTTGTGTGCAATTATTATATAAAATAGTAACATATTTATATTGTTTTTACCTATAAAGTTGAATACAATAATGTAAAACTACTACAGTGGTAAAACACTAGTTTATTTATAATAATCACCATATTATGACAAGTTGTTAATTTTATTGTTATTGTTTCATTCAACTCCTCAACTGATAAATTTTCCAAGTTTAAATCACCTAATAAATCTAAAATACAATTTTCCAACAAATGTTCAATCATTTTAATTTCATAAATTATAAAGGTACTGTTATTAAAACAAGCTTTGAAACAAAATACAAAAAAATGTCAAATATAACCTCACTTCACAATTTGAATACTTGAGTCACAATGTCCATATACGTGAACATACGATTTACACAAAATATTTCATAGCAATAAAATTACAATTTCTCATCAAATATAGTCAATTATCAAATTTTGGTTATTAATAAACTCAAAAAATACCACAAACTCCTCAACAAATAGCATAACCATCCACAAACTTATAACAACAAACACATGGTAACCTCTAGTGCTGGTAAAACATTTACAGCTGACTATTAATGAATATAAATAGTGCTTGCGATTCTTGGATAATGATTTAAAGTGCAGCACATGATAGATCTGTAAAATGAATGCCTATCCTGCGAAAAAAAAAAAAGAAAAAAAAAAAAAAAAAAAAAAAAAACATGGACATTATGAATCAAGCAACAGTTTTGATATATTTTTGAATTCTATCCTTTGTTATTCAATCATTTCAATGTCCATTTTTATATGGACATCATGACTGAACGGGTTTTAACGCTGAGCTCTAACCTTAACATGTTCCTAACCTAAAAACATCGACCGGAAAAATTTCTAAGTTTAAATAAATATTACCTAATAAGTTATCTCTTTTCATATTTAAGTATAACACCTAATACTAGTAATTTAATAAATAAAAAGTTATAAACTGCTAATTATTCAATTTTAAACATTAAAATTGTAATTTAGTAACATCCTAAATTCTGTTTCATCTGGAATTAGGGTCTGAAAAAGACCTACAGACGTGTATATGAAGAGGAGGGGGGAGGTGATCATGCATTTTCATTAATTACTCAATAATTTGAAAAATTACCACGATGAAACTCTGCATAAATAGGCCTACTCTTGAGGAATGTAGTTTACTATTTTATAGCCACCATATCTGGAATTAGTGTCTGACCAGACCTACAGCCTTTTTAGTGATGAAGGGGGATGAGGGGTCATAAATTTTCATCAATAACTAAAAAATTTGAAAAATTAACTCGATGAAACTTTGCATAAATACTCTTAAGGAATAGTAGTTTAATATTTTATAATCACCATATCTAGAATTATTAAGGTCTGACCAGATGAAGAGGGAATTCTTGCATTAACTTTCCAAGTACTACATATATACAAAACCAAAGCAACCTTCAGGGGTAGAGTGAGTACGGGTTTAGCAATCCCGAGGGAATTAACTGGATCTACAAGTTTTTAGATCCCTCTCTTTCATCTTTCCTATTAGGTCATTCTTAACAATTCTTGCTAACGCTATTAAACAATTCATGGGCTAGGGGTACAAGGCTATATGATGACCGACAGTTTTATCGCCTTTAAAACAACAGAGCAAAAATGGGAAGTAGGTACATTGCAACCGATATGTATTGGAGCTCACGTTTTAGCAAAATTTGATAGAATCCGTAAAAATATAAACAATTTCAGTCAAACGAAACCTCGGTTATCCTTCAACATATCGCTCGTACAATACACTATCTTACAGAGCAAGGCTAAAAAATTTGTATATTGTTATTTTCTACAACCAATGTTTTTCAAGAAAATGTTTTATGAACGCCATTTTTGAACTGTTACGTCATAAATAGTACAGAACATTCTGAGAAATTTGATATCAATATCTCAGGATTTATATCTGATTTTTGAAAATAATATAAACAAAGCACTTTTGAACAAATGTTTAAACGAACTTTTGACTCTGATGTCCAGAATCACTTTCCAAAGTTTAGCACCTTGTTTACTTCGGAACACTATATTCACAATAAAGCAAAACGTTCATGCCAGAGTGTCCCGAAAATGATGACCAGGCTATTCATTTCGAATTTATATACACTAAAACAAACAAAAAATGAAAAATAGCATATAGTCGAATTCCGTTTCATTATCTGTCTATCCGCCATTTTGTTCTTTTACAAAAAAACAATATATCTCCAGAAATAGATAAGATATCGAGTTCAGATTTGGTAATTAAGCATTTTGTATGTTAGGCCTACGCTTTACAAGTGTACCAATCACAAAGACTTTTTAAAATTTTAAAATGGCAGTTTAAAACCTACAAACGCCCTGAATTTTGAAAAATATAAAAAAGTCTTTGTGTTTGGTACACTTGTAAAACGTAACATACAAAACGCTTATTTATAGCTCTGTTTGTATTACATTATATGATGAAGCTGGGTAAGTACCATGATGGCCATATCAACTTGTTTTATTTCTTTACCTATATGTAGTGAATGGATTTTGGGTCGAGGAGGGGAATTGTAACGAATATAATTTTTGATTGGTATTTGATATGGATCCACGGGAAAGTTAATGCAATGCGTTGTTTATATCTGTAACCAAACATTTCAAGAAAGTTTTGGACTTTGTGTGCGATTGTTTAATAAAACAGATTTATTTTGTTTGAAGAAGAAGAAGATTAGTAGTCTATATTAAACGTCTTCGTTATAAAGATCTTATTATATCAAATTTGAGTTCAATATCTTATCTATTTCTGGAGTTATAGTGGTATTTTTTAAAAGAACAAAATGGCGGATAATGAAACGGAATTCGACTGTATGTTAGTTGAAATTTGTTTATTTGTTTTAATGTATATAATCCGAAAATGAATAGCCAATTCACATTTATCGGAACACCTGTATAATATATAGGTATTTTTTCTTTAATTGCTATGCGAAAAACCTCTCGGACATTTAAGTCTTTTAAAAAAATGGAAGATAGTACAAAATAAAGAACCATAGCCCTAGAATACTCCAATAGCGTCAAGGTCGGAAAAGAACAAGAGTTGGTCAAAAGAGACCTGATAGGATTGGAAGAAAGGGATCTAACCCAAGACTATATGAAAAAAGGTGTAAATCCAATTAGGGTATTTAAAATTTCATGTTTTGTGGTCGTTTATCATGCATTCTTGCAGACAATAACGAAGAAAGACGGACAGCATGTTGAAAAAAAATGTATAAGTTATGAAACGTGAAAATGGGTCAAAAGGAAGTCGATGTTGTGTCAAACTTACCCTATACTTCGCAATCTGGGTAAAGGTGGCTGGCAAAACATAATATAGAGCATAGATGAGATAAATGTCACGTGGTCGTTTATCTTATCAAGGCAGTGGGTGAACTGACAAAAACGTAAACAAAGCCTAACTGCTGCATGCCAAGAAAAGTGACAACTGAATAATATAGTGTTTCTTAAAGGACGTTTACAATAACTGAAATGCGTCTTCTCAAAATGTAATACTATAGATAAAGTTACATTTTTCTCTCTTTTTTTAATAATGTTTCTGTCTATTTTAACACAATCTCTTTTTATTTGATTTATTAAATATTAATTTAACCTTTTTTATAATTAATAACATTGGTTTTTCTTGTATTAAAATATGTTTAAAACTCTCATTTCTCAGTTAAAATGAAAATCAAGGTTACTATTTCGAGGGAATTTGAAAATAAAATAATATTTAAAAACTTTATCACTGACAGAAAGGACTTTCCAGAATGGCATGGTGTTTTGCTACTTTTTTAAAAGTTTTTTTTTTTAACTCATCAAAAATAGTAATATTATCCAAAACTCAACTTGTTATGTATAATTTTTCTCGGAACAGTCATAGAATACATCTTTGTAATGAATAAAGAGTTTGGATGTAAAAATTCAACAGAGTTTATTCTTTTCAATATGTATATGTGAGAAATCATTACAATGGTTTTAGTAATGACACCTGAAGTGATACTATTTATATCTTAAGGTCGTAAGCGATACACAATAATAAGATAGGTATCGCTAGTGCGCTTCATCTTGTATAATAGGGGCTCACTATTATAGTACGGGGTTAGATCCCTCTCTTTCATCTTGCCAGGTCTCTCTTGACCAACTCTTGTTCTCTTCCGAGCCTGACGCTATTATAGTATTCAAAAGCATTATGTTCTATTATATTTTTTCCTAAGGTAAGACGATCGAGAGGTTTTTAGCCAACAACAACAACAAATATAAATATAGAATGTTTAGAATTCTTTTACACAGTAACTAAAAGACGTTAAATATTGCTGGGCGACAAACAAAATTATTATAAAAGTAAAAAGGATGTATGGAGGTAGGAAAACAAAAGAGTCTGTTTCCTGGAAATCTGCCCAGAATAAAACAGGATGCAAGACTGCATCCGGTTGCTTGAGTTTATCTCCTCTTTTAATGAAATGTTTTATAATTCGCAAAACAAACTTTATTTACTTATCGGCCATCATGGATTTCTAACAAACTAAAGCGAATTTTTCAGTGTTTATCTAAGTAATAGTCTTTCTAAAAACATATCTTTCGACACCTGTAAACTCTCCAGGTGCACATTAGACCTGGGTCATTAGAACATTACTGTTTGTCAGCTTCAGAGTTCTTCCTCATTGTGTTTTTATAACTATTTCATGTAGAAAAAAATAATGCGACGAATCGAAAAAAAAGTCGGCATTTCATAGAAACATCCGTTTCGTAAAGTCCAAAAATGGGGTTTTGAGATTTATGTGTTTCGTCTGTGTTGTGCCCAAACGAGCGGAATTATTTTTATAAAATTGTGTATGTGCTAAAATATACCATTTCTTTGGAAAACACAAACAAAGTGTATTAATCGCCATTACTATAAATAGAAGTTTTGAGAACAAAATCACGAGTAAAAGAAAATTACGGTTTAGAAAAATATTGAAAAAAAAAAGAAAAGAACATGAACCTTGACCGCCTTCAAGGAAACTTGATTTTAATACAATTTATGCCCAGGGTGAATTTTTACAGAAGCAAAGAATCCTAGGCTACTTTTACATATATTTTATAGGCAAGATATCACAAAAAGTTAATAACAGGGGAAACTTACCTTCGTAAGAAATACAAGAGAAAAGATTCAATGGGTTCTATTACTTACATTATAATACACTGAGAACCGCTAAGTTACTTAGGAAATAAATAAATTATAATGTTAGATCAAGTAGGGTTACAGTTAATGCACAGGTGTTCTGAATCTCGTAATTGTGTATAACGTTATTTTTTGACGTCTGTTAGACTCTAACTTACCTCGTAGATGTGTCTATATTACACTAAACCGTCTCCACTCGCTTCGCTCATATACGAATATTTTTTCTTGAAAAGTGAAGGATCGAAGTTACATTTTTGACAATAAAGTCGCTATTTGTCATTTTTAACTATGTGGGGTACCCGTTTAGTAATTAATTATGTTACAAGTAGAATAACATATGAAATATGGGCAAAAAACTGTTTAAAATTGTTGCCGTTTTAATATTTTTTTAATTAACTTTTTTCTGAATTTTAATAGGGTTCTATAAGAGGACACTCTATACCAAATTTCTTGTTAATATGATAATTTTGTCGCCACTATCGTGCTTATGTGAACATCGACAGACGGACAGTATATCAAAAATAACTTTTTAGGTTTCCTGAGGCCATGATACGTGGCGATCAGAATCGATCACCTAACTTGCCCTCTATTTATTATACTGAGTAAGTAATAAAGAACATATAAGTTTCTCTAGTCTTAGTATATAGAGTGAACCAAATGTATGAAAACCCCTTAATAACTTTAAATCTGTTTTAGATAGAATTCTGTAACTTTCCGAATAACGTGTGGTAAACTACTCTATCTTTTGACGTAACAAAATTTAAACCCCTTCTTAGGGGGGGGGCAGGGGTTGTGACTCGATATTTTAAATGGGAACACCCATTGTGTGATACATCATATAAAGTTCTCTTTAAAACACGAAAAATGTTGTAAATAAAAGGTTTCTACGATACTTGTATCCAAAATTGCAGCCGATTGAAGTTACAGTATTAAAAAAATAAATTAATTAATTAAACTTCAATTATATTTTTAAATTAATGCAATGACATTTGAAAATTAAAATTAAATTTAGAAAATTGTATGTGTTGTTGGCCTATAGTTAAGACTGTATTTTTACGCTACCCCCTCCCAATTTATCTGTTTTTTAACTAGAAGTGTGAAGGGAGGGGGCGAATAACGTTGCGTATCTACTTCAAGACAACAACTCTCGCAGGTTTCGTTAGCCACATTTGTAGTTGTGATTTAGGTTCTACACGAACTGGTGAAAATTCAGGTTGGCATTGTATAACAAGGAAAGTTGTGTAATTACTGTTAGAGGGTGTAAATTTTAATATATATTAAACAGAAGGGAAGAAGTATGTGCTAGTGTGGTGTAGAGTTATTTTGAGTGTTTATTTAGTGTTCAGTGAGAGGTAAAATCGTATAGAGAAAATTGTGTAATATTCTCAAAAACTAAATATTGTGTTGGTTTACTACAAAATGCGGTTTTGGTCGTTATGATATTCTCATTATATTGTAAACCTTTTGAACGTCCACCATTTTGAAACTTGAGAATGGAAGTCCTTTTACTTTTAGATCTCAATGAGATACATTTTTTAAGGTGGAAAATAAAAACAAAATTCAAGGAATCAAATTTAATTTTAAACTAATTTGATTTTCAGTCTTGCATAATTCAGAATAACACAAATATAGGTAAGCCTACTGTAGTTGCTCTATTTTCTGTCAATAGTGAGATTACTGTAGCTTATTTTCTGCATTAAAAATGAGCTAATGTTTATTAAAACAACAATAACTAATCTTAAAAATCTGTACATATACCTACAGATGTCCACGAAATGTTAAAAAGTGTAGAAATTTACTTTTTACAAGCCCAAAATTTGACATAACGTTTTTGTTAACATTGGACCTATATTTTGAGTCAAAATTTGTAAATTTTCATGAAACTTTCAAAACAAATTCAATCCTATACCAGACACAGTTCAAACTAAAGTTTTAAAAACGAAATTGATCAATAGTTGTAATTAGATCAACAGACTAATCTAAGAGAGAAAAATAGTTGGAAATTGGGGGGGGGGGGGTTCTGGTTTGATAAAGCATTGAACAATTTAAAACAAAACTATTATCAGAAATAATTAATTATATGTATAACTTATTTATACATTCTTAAACCAAATTAAAACTTTCTACTCATTGAAATTATAACCTATATTTGGACATCAACTTAGTTCATTTTGTCAAATAAATCAAAATGCAATATTGTTAATTTGTATCACATAAGCTAAATGCCTACAAATTAGCTAACAAATAGGTTAATTTTGTCCATAAATAAACCATACACATAAAATACTTTTCAGGTTATTGGTGGAGTTACAAACTGTGAATAGTAGAGATTAAACGAATTGGGTAAAATCTAAAGTATTGAAAACTATTACCAGGCAATTTATTTTAAACATTTTTTTCAAACTTATAAACAATACATTTTATAATCTGTCTAATTTTACAATACAAATTAGATAAACTAATAGGCCTAGGAAATAATAAATCAAGAGACTTTGGTAACCCGCCATGTTGTTAACGAAAAGAACTGTTTGACAACTAAACAAAATATTGGTATATACAAATTTCAATATTTTAAAATAACACTTTTTCAATTTAAAAAAGAATCACATACCTTTATTTATTCACATTCTCCCAAAATAATAATAAACTTAAACCGTTTAGGTTTACACACTGCATGAGATGAAAAGAAACATATGTTTTGTGACCTTGTAATGGAACTGCTTATTGAAAATTGTCTAATCGGGAATTAATTAAAACTACTGAATCATGAAAGTAGATTTCGATTATTTAGTTATTATTTTTTAAATACATTATATAATTTTCTTACATATTTTGATTTAAAACGTATATTTACTTTTATTTACGATGAAAACATAAAAGAAACGAAAGAATTTTAAATGAAGGTAACGTTTTAGATCAGTTCGTAATTGTATAATATAACCTACATATGGTACTAATCAACATAATAGATGATACGGTTTCAGTTTTTGTCATCTGCAAATGTTATTTATATTAGTCATATGTTCGTTTCATTGTTTTTTTAAAATAAAAAATAACGTAACCTGAATTAGTCTCTTTCGATAGATTTATATCGTCAGATAATATAACCATAATTTGGTTTTTTATACTATTTAGACTATGGTAAAACGATAATTTATTAGCACAATAATAATAATTTCTAATAATTTTATAGCTAAACTAATATTTAAACATCCCTATATGATTCAGATTTAAAAATATACATGATGAAATATTATAATACATGATCTCAATGTTTTTGCTACCGGAAGCCAAATATCTTCAAGGTCTTCATCTTCCCTGGAGAGGACATTTTAATATAGTGGTATTCATCATCATCTTTTCATTTGATGTCTTTTAGTGGATGGGTGTTCTAAAAGTTTCCAAAATAAGCGCATTTCGTTTAAGAACTTTCGAAATTTTGGTAAAATTTGAGGATCCCGAGCTACTTAACAGTGTCAACTTACAGGAAACTTCCGATTTTACCAAAATTGTGAGTTCTTACGTATATACAAAACAGAAAATTTTGTTAGCTTCCCGCCAGGCAGATTTCACAATAGGTGAGAACAAAAAACAATTAAAAAAACCTATTCACTCTGGTAATCTAAAAAAAAAATGTTTTTACTTTTTTTTAATTACGTTTATTTTGAATAATTTAAATGTGTATTTTTCATTTGCTAGACAAATATATTTTAGTATGGTGTTGCTATTGAAGGAAAAAACTTGTGTTGGCCATTTTAGTTACGGTAATTTTAATTTTGTCTGGAAAACTTCTACAGTTTATTTATTTTGATTTTTCAATGGAATTGATCTAGTGAGAGTTTATTAATAACATATTTAGTATAATTTATTTTGTGCTTAAAAATATAACTGTATATAATTATTAAATATACATTTAAGGCAAACTGTATTTGCTATTTAGTTTTTTAGGAACAAGATAGCCTATTTTCATCTTTTGTAATTTTTAGATATTTTACAAGTAATAATAAATATTAGATTTGTTATTTTCTTTTGGGAGAATGCAAGTTGTTTTATTTTATTTTGTATGCACTATGCTTGAGGGCTGTGAATGTGGGATTGTGTGAGTTGGTTTAAAAATTTGGAAATAGGGAAGTGTGTATTTGAGTGAATGTATAGTATTGTATTAAAATTTGTTCCTAATAAGAATAAGGTAGGCCTATTTTTAGATTGTATGTTTTTTGTTTTTTTTTTAAATTCCTAAGTTAGTTTGTTTTGCTTTTTTCTATATGTCCGTATACCTATTTATAATTTTATTTTTGGGGAGACATTAAATTTTTTAAATATGAAATTTTATTTTATTATATGTTACTTTGAGCAAGCTGTTGTGTTTGTATTTCTTCAGTTTTAATATTTTCTTTTTTATTTTGTAGGAAATCTCTAAATGGGTATTGCCAAAGGGTTTCCTTGCCAAAGGGGTTCCTAAGTTTACTTTTCCCTATTTGTTTATTGCAAGATTTTGTTTGTGGGGGAATACAAATTTATTATTTATTTTACAGTTGTACAATTTTTAAGTAACTTTTAGGTGCAAGTGTGTATTTTTCATGGTGATTGAGAGTTTGATGCACTGATTACCTATCCTTATTTAGTGTTTTAGGCATAACATGTGAAATGATACAGTTTGTAGTAAACTTGAAGGTAAATAAACTAGGCTTTGATGTAGGCTCCTAAACTGATGTTGGTAGCCTATTTCACAGTTTTTTTTTTTTTTTCTTCAAAGTTGAAATGTTTAACGTAATATTAATTTTTCAAAACATTTTTAAAACTTTTGGACACATTCGAGTACTTTTGAAAATCTTTTAATATAGTAGGATATATATATGTGTACATACATCAATTTGTTTAACTAATTTGGTTTTGTAATTCATAAAAAGGTATTTTGTTTTATAGCCTATTATTTTCAATTAGTTTTTTTTTAACTTAATTTAACTGTGAAATCTATGAACAAACTTTTTAATTGTTTTGTTTGTCTTTACACACAATAATTTTAATAATGATTGATTCCAATCTTAATTGACCCTTAGGTGCTCACTCATAGTGACTACAACCTTGGCAATCCCAAAGGATTTGATTGTCTTTAGGAGCTGACCATAGCAAGTAGCAAACTCGAGGGATCCTAACTGGATTTTTTCCTTTAGTCTTGGGTTAGATCTCCTTCTTTCATTTTTACTAACACACCTCTCCTTGATCTTTTTCAGCTATTTGAGTATTCAAGGTTTAGGGGTCTTTATTTTTATGTTCTTTTTTTCCTTTTTAGGGTTCATAAGTAAAAATCAAGGGTAATTATATTTCACTCCCACAGTCTATACACCTGTCTTTACCAGCCTACACAGACAAGACGATAAATCCTAAATATTTCAAACTTTGCATTTAAATTCTTTGTATTGTACTACATATAGGAAAAATATAGTGGTAACAAAAAAAAGACTTGGGAAACTATAGAACTGAAATTTTTTTTTGAAATATGTGTGGGTTATCAAATAAAACTAGATTATATTCTGATTATGAATATGAATGTTTATTTGACGAAAAATTAATATGTTGGTGCTAGGCTAAATTATTGTCGGATATCATGTCCCCCCCTCTCCCAACTTGAACACGGCATATTGTAAAAACCTGAAAAAAAATATATTTGAAATTAAATTGCAGTTTGAAATCATATATTATAGTTTTTGTACTACGAATAGATTTTAATTTAACCACACAATGAGAAATTCTAAAAGTTGTTTTTATGAAATGTGAGACAAACAATTCAATAGCCATTAGAAGATGAATTCCATTTTCATTGATTTCTCTTTATTATGGTCTGTAGTTAAAATCAAGGACCTTTATAATTTTATTTGCATGTCTGTCTGTACAATTTAAACGCCCACTTAAATTACTTCGACTTTATAAAAATAATTTTCCTATGTGCCTACGGAGCCTAAATTGTGTGGTTTTGACGCACTTTTGACCCGTTTATTTATAAGATGATGATGTCCTAAAGGTTATTTTAACTTTTAAAACAACAACAATAACAACAATAGTAAAATGTGATTGATTGCTCTGTGGGTGATTATTTAATTTAAGTTAAACAATATTGAGCTTGATTCTGATAGATATTTATATTTATTCAGGTGTTGCGACCATTTATACATGTTTATTTGTTCAGGCATTGCGACCGGGTATTGGAAACACATTTTGCCATACACACCCAATGTATGAGCAAGGACTACAGCCACATTACAGTCCAACAATGAAGTCAAAATACTCGAACAATAAGTTATATAGGTATGTATAGCTTTAGTATAGTGTGTTGTTGGTTTAACAAGTTGTTTTTTGTGATATCTGTGTGTGTGTGTGTGACTGAGATTAAATAGCATTAGTAACTTTTCCATACTACTGTATACAAGGGCTAATTTAAAGCTCTGCAGCTATAGAACAGTGTAACTTTTCAGTGAAGTAATTGTTTCAAGTTTCAATGATACTTTACTTAAATTGGAGTATTTTTACTTACTCAGAGTATATGTAGATGGAGTAAGTGTGACATTCGTAAAACCATTGAACTTATGTTACTGTCTTTGCATTTCATTGTCTAAAGATAAAGTAATCCTCGTCATTCTTGTTATGTGACCTCAGGGGCTCACTATAGTGAGTAGCAAACTCTAGGGATCCTAGAGGGATTTAGACATTTTTTTTCATGTAATCTTGGGATAGATCCTTCTCTTGTTCCAACTCTTCTTCTCTTGCTCCAACTCTTCTCCTCTTGCGACGCAAACACTATTAATGTTTTATTATACATTGTTATTTGTATTCAAATCACAATTGATAAGCAATTCAATCTAGAATAATTCCGTCTATTGTACACGTATTATCTACTTACTTACCTCTTGACGTGTTTCAGAACTCCATTCCATCATCAGAAAATCACTCTTTGGAAGTTGTCCTCACATTAAGAAATTACAACACACAACACAAATGTACGTTACATTTGTCACAAGTTAGAAGACTACCTATAAAGTCTACTGAAGACTTCTAGTATCATTCGCGTTTGCCCGATGCTTGCCGTTATCTTCTGCTGCATTACTGTATTATAGATCATATTAGATTCGAAGTTCAAATGGTCATTTAATATATGTACCAAGCTATTTTTGTATGCTTTATAAATCTCATATTCCTCAAGTGCCTCCATATATCTACATTTATTGCATATATGTAATGATTGGAAGTTAGTTTTAAAATCTGAATACGTATGGTCAAGATCCATTATGTGGCGTGCGTTATTGGATTTAATGTAGACTGTGTTGTGGTTGGGTAGATGTTCTTTAAATCGCTTTTTAAATTGTCTTCCTGTCTGACCTATAAAAAACATTCACTATCATTTGATTTTATCCCTGAATTCTGTTCCATCGGTATTATTTTTAATATTTTCAGAACATTGGTAAGTAGTAAGGAACGATATTTTTATATTTAATTTCATAAATTCATTAGTCAGAATGCTGGGCAGGAAGTTGCCATACTCTGTTGATCTGAACATACTTTAGCTTTCCCTTCCAGTGATTTTGTTTGTTTTCTTATTTATTTTCTGAGGATGGAGTCAACAATAGAGCTGTTATAACCGTTATCTATATTATATGTTTATAGTATCTAGTTCAGTTCGGTAGTCAGTATTCTTGAGTGATCGTCTATAGTTGATGAAACTATTGTACACCAACATTTTCTACGAGAGAGGATGGTGGGATTCAGTATGCATTGTGGTATCGGTTGTTGTAGGTTTTCTAATAATTTTGTACTTAAATTCGTGTGATCTAATTATTATGAGATCCAAAAAATTTATAATCCCACCTGATTCAAGCGTAAACTGAATTTGGCTGTTTATACTATTCATGTATTTTTCCAAGTTTTCTATTTGCCGAAAGGTTCCATTGAATACGATAAAAGTGTTGTCTACATAACGGGAGTAACTTGTTATTATGAGATTTATTATCATCAGATAACAGGTGTTTATTTTCAAAATAGTTTAGGTAAATATCCGCTAACAATCCTGTTAGTGGCGAACTCATTGTCAGTCCCTCCTCTTGAATGTAAAAATTGTTGATGAATGTAAAATAGTTTTGTCCAAGTAAGACCTCCAGTAACATTATTAATTCGTCAACAGCTTGCGTCTCCAATCTATTGGCTTCAATGAGTCGGTTGTTTAAAAGTTTAAGCATCTTTAACTAACTCACAAACAAGTGTGCATGTAAAAAAAAAAAAAAAAATACCCAAGAATATAAAGGCTTGTAATGTGGTGTAAAATCCAAAATCATCATAAAAAGTAGGGGTTTCTGTAAGATTTATAATTTGGCTGTTATATTGAAAATGGTGGCTTTTTTTGTTTTCAAAACTGGCTTTTAAATTCCATGAAAAAGTAATAAGGTCCCCGTTTAAAGTTTTTAAAGATCTGCTACTTTACGAGATACCAATAATGCTCATGATAAAGTGATGATCCTGTACATTTATAGTGTTAACTAAATGGCTGCATGCGGCTGCACTGGTAAGTTATAAACTAATGTCAGATCCTCTCAAACTACTGTGTATATATTAGATTGTAACAATAATAATTGTGTTGTTGAAATTAATATATCATATTGCTGTAAATAAACAATCAACAGATATCGCTGAAGTGTTTAATAAGTTAATTTCTTAAAGCCTCTCTCGAGCATATTAAAAACCATGCGCACAGTCCAATTGGACCCTAAATATCACATCATTGCAACTTGTACAATACTTGTGATGCACTTACTTGTTTTATAAACTTCTATGTTGAACTGTTTTATATAAACATATTGTTATATATATGAAAGAGACTGCCCTTCTTTTCTCTCAAGAAAGGTATAATCATGTCTCCTTGGGCCTTTCTCTGTCACTTCATGAGGATTCTAATTATAAATCTGTCTCTCTATGCCGCCCTCATATTTTCTGAAGGTGTGTTCTATCCACTTCCATTTCTTTCTCTTGATATCCAGCTCTATAGGACGCTGATCTGTATACCTGTCCACAAGTCCTCATTTGTAACCGTTTTCGGTTAACAGATCCCAAAGATCCTTCTCGGACGTTACACAAAAATCTGCAATGACTGGTCACAGTTGGCGATATTTACCAGGTCTTGCAGCCATACAGCAACACAGACTTTATATTAGTATTAAAAAGCCTCATCTTTATTGAACAATTTATAACTATCCATGCTGGATGAATGCTTCATTTACATTTTTAATGTGAATTTTAACATCATCTGTTGTGTTCCTCCCTTCGTACCACACTTCAAAAGTATATTAATTTCTCCTCAGAGAAATTGGGTTCTGATTTGTTTGTGTTCTCTTTTGTATTTTTTTTTATATTTATACTAAGATCAGCACCACTTGCTATTGTATCTAGAGCTGTAATCTTGCTCTGTAAATCACTAAATCACTGTACAAGGAAACATAAATCATCAGCAAAATCGAGATCCTCAATCTATCCATATAGCCCTCACTACATGCACCATCTTATGCCCTAATGTCACTTTAGATTACCTCATTCACCACCAGAATAAAAAGAGTCTGTGAAAGGATTCACTCTTTTTCTATCTTTTTGTTTTACATAACTATTAATTTTTCCTAAAGTTAAACATGAACTGAATTTTAAAGACAAGATATTAAACGTTAATATATCAATAAATTAGAATTAAAAACAATTAATTGTGATGAATAAATTAGTTTTAGGTGAGATGTTAGTCCTCTACTGTGCCTTGCTAACTTAGGATCATTATCTCAGTTTTTATTGAACAGATGACAATGAAATTTGCACAAATAACTCCAAGGTGTATTTGTATTTTTACTTAAGTTTTTTTTTTTACTTAACACTTGTACAAAAATAAAAACTTTTCCCGTAGCATGACTCTGTGATCAGAGGATTGTCGTCTTCAGCCCCTGAGACAATTTAGATTTTTTTTTTCTTGTATAAAGGCGAAAAACCTCTCGATTATCATCGCCTTAAAAACAAAAGAGAAAGAATACAAAATAAAGAATACACTAGCCCTTGAATACTCTAATAACATCAGGTTTGGAGAGAAGAGTTAGGCAAGAGAGATCTGATAAGAAAGATGAAAGAGAGGGATTTAACACAAGACCACATGTATATGTAGGGTGTAGGTTAGGTCGACACTTAGATAGTCAGTCATTTAACATTATTTGAGTGATGTATTCTGATAAAAAAGTACCTTGTACATAAGTCTGATATTTGTCATTCAAGTAACGTGCGCTCAGCCACAAATAATATAATTATTTTTGTTCAATTTCAACTTATCGTATCAAAATGTTCATTATATATTAATAAGCCATCTACATTAATATGCAAGCCTTTTGAAGTTTTATTTGATGAACACAAATATACATATAGTTTTAATAAATTGTTTATTATTATGTAATAAATAATTACTACACTTTGACTAGTTATTATATTACAAAACATTAAGCTTAGGCATACGGCATCTAATTTGTTGTTGTTTAGTTTCAGGGTCAAATGATTTATGAAACAATGGCTAACAAAAGAGACTAATACACTCTCACGCTACTTGAGTGTTCACACCCATAGACTACATGATGCTCTGATTTCCTTGCATCAGCTGATAGCTGTAAGTAGAAATTGTGTTTGTATATTATAAAATACTTTAGTCTTATACTTGTGTCAGTGCCTTAGGTTAGCTTCCACCCCCACCCTATTTGTTGTTGAAGGCAAAAAATCTCAAGGTTATACATCGGTAGAAAACACATTTACCAATACCACAAAACATTACCACTACAGAGACGGAAGGCCATTTGTACGATTTTAATCTGTGGGTATGTAACCATGAAATGTGAAGATCAGTTGAAAAATGGAGGTTGAATTTTTTTCTAATTACTAAACTTAACCTTATACTTCAAGTAAAAAACAAAAGAATATCATAATCGCCTTGAAATCCGGATTTAATATTTAATCCTTTTCATATAGGGTCATGTTAACCCTTAACTAACATCATGATTTAAAGTTACGCAATCAACATCATACGTCTGGGAGACACCTATGGGTATTTAAATGAAAAAAGGCATAATTAATGATCAATAAATGTAATAATCAGTAAAATGGCTTTACATACCTATATTAAACATAGAGTGGATGTAGAATTAGTTCATAAACATCTTTTCACAATGTCCTTCACCACGCGTCTCGATAAAAACCATAGATAAAAACTATAAAATAAAGTCACGTAAACAACAACATATGTCTCACAGACGGAAAGTCATCAAAAACTAAAAATAGCGCAACCAAGGGGCGAGAAAAAAACTGGCAATTTTCACCGAAAAAAGACCAAGGTCCGACTGGCAGCTAGACGGTCGGACAAAAACAATAGGTCAAGAGGAGGGGAAAGACACCGATTTTTATTTTTGCGCCCGTCTTCAAGACGTATGATGTTAGTTAAGGGTTAAGGACCTAAAGAAAATTCAACAATCTCTTCGATATCAAAAGGTTACAATTTTAAATACGCATATAATTAATTGTACCAATAAATTTTTTGACACTTATTTTTAGTTATGTTCTGGAATTTTTTTTAATGGTTTTATTTAATCAATATGTCTTGAAATCTCTGAATTCTATTTCCATGCCTTTGTAAATGATTATATATTTTATAACTGAATATGTTATGAAATTGTTTGTATTAGGAAAGCAATGATCTTCATTCATTATCAACAACGACCAGAATATCCATCATTTTCAACAGCATCCAGAAAATTCACCTTCAGCAACATATAGAACATCACTCATTACAACACCATCTAGAACATCCCATCATTATCAACATTATTACAGATTTTGTTCTACGATTGGTAAGGTAAGTTATACTAAAAATGGTTTGCTATATACTCTTCACCGCTTAAAAGCAATAAATAAATGTAACTCATGTTACATTTAACTTTTCATAGATTGTAGTTGTTATAATTAAAGTATTAAATTGGCCTGTTTATTGGTGTGACCATGAGTGTATTACAGATGATCTAAAGTTAGAAGCTTAATTATTATAAACTGCTGAATTAAATTAACTGCTACATCTTTTTTGTATTTTTACATTTAGTTTTATTTTATATTTTTTACAGTTAATAACAAGCAGTATGGAACTTAAATTTACAAAAAATATTGTTTTTTTAATGATAGATTTTTTTAGCGGATATGTCTGTATGTTAAAGTTATCCACTGGATAACTAACAGGAACTTTATCTGGAGGTTGTAAAACTAGGCCTTAGTAACAAAAGAGTATTATCAACCATATATTGTCTAAAGGCTATTTTTATTTTAGCTTGCCTTATTATCTGTCCTAATATTATCACAAACAACATTCTTTTATTTTTTTCGCATGGTCGATATGAATTATTTAAAAAACCATCAACATAACCATAAATATTAATAATACATGGTGTTTATATAGTTTTTATTCTATGCAATTCTTCCATTTCAAAATATAAAAATATGTATCTCATGTATGTCTTGTGTTAACCAAGTTCATGGTTAAGTAATAGACCATTATATTTCTGGGATAAAATAAAGCAAAAGCTTAAAGTTTCAAATATTTAATAGTATAAATGACCTACAATTGTTTCGCCTTGCGGCATCGTCGGGCAACTGATAATTTACAGGTATAGACAACTATTCAAACATAAGTACAGGAAACTGAAATACAATAGAGAAATCGGAAAAGGTAGGAGGATGACCTAGCAGGTAGATGCTTTCAGTTCAACTAAAGTTAAACTTTTTGCATCTCTTTCCCGATCAAATTTTAGCCTTAAAGTATCAATATATTTATTTGTACATTACAAAATCTCTTCTAATATTTCATTAGTTATTAAATAATTCCAAGACTAGAAAGGTGACTTTGCATTTTCAGCTTCTCTAATGATATCAGGTAAGTGTATTATGAAATTTTGTGCTCGAGTTTGCACATTCTGAGTAGGTCTCCTTTTGTTCCATTTTGTAACTTTGTCTTTTCCAAGATAAAAAGGATCATTGGTATTTTCTATCTCTTCATCAGTATCATCCTGGCACGTGTCTGAATCACTTTCGTGCTCTTAAATGGCATCTTCCAGCTCACTATCTGACGATTCATCCAAACTTTCATTAGCTATTCCATCATTTTCAAGAAGTAAATTTTGAATAATTTGTAAATAGTGTTCATAGAAACACATAAATAGTCTGACTCCATCATAAGTAGAAAAATATATAACTAAAAACCAATGCATATTTTACACAAAAATAAATAAAAACAACAAATATATAGAAAAAATAAATAATATGTCTATTTACAATATATATTTACAGCTTAAATCTTTGAAAACATTTTATTTGCAACATATTATTTGCAAACACATTATTTTTAAAACTATAGAAAATAAACACAAACGGGCTCAATGTATCTGATAAATACAAATCCTTCACTAAAAGACATGTGCACTCAACTCATCCTCTAAAACTGGACTAAAACATAAGAGAGGGGAAGTTGGGAAGGATTAGGAGTGGGGGTTTGTCGTCATCCTCAGTGATACATTGTTGTTGAAAAGTATTTGACAATAATTATTTAGTAGACTCAAATTTTCTCATCCGATTGTTTTTTAAACTGTATTTTATTTTCTGTTCTAGGTTTAATACATTTGAAAAATTGAATTAAGTGACATATTAGCAACACGAGTGAGTAAAAGTTGTGTAAAATAGTTTTAAAAATATGTCAGCTAAACTTGTATCCATCATGCCTTTGATAACCTGTGTTTTTAGGTTGGAGAAGCCCATTAAGTTAGGTTAGTTTTATGAAATAGTATCAGTTAAGTAATGTATCATAAGATGTGTGTTTAGTTGTTAGAAATATTTTCAAAGGCATGATGGAATGTAAATTATTGTATATTTTTCCTAGTGTATTTAAATAGAATTATTTTCAATCATCTTAATGTTGCACAAATTTTGCAAGTATTTTTTCACCTCTTCACATTTTGAGATTTTAGGCTTACTCATTTAGGATATAATCGGTTGAACCATTTACATTTTTACACTTAATAAGTTTTGACTAGAAACATGTTAAATGTTAGTACATACACATAAAGAAAAGTATTTTATGTACATGTTTGTCTCATTTTATGTGTTAATTTTTTTTTTTTCAGAAATCCTCTAAATTTTTTACTTTTTAAAACATTTCTGTCATCATCACCATAATCTTATATAAAAAAGTAAGAAAACATAAAATAAAGTTCCCTAGATCTTGATTACCTTGATTAAAAGAGGTTTTATCCTGTAGAGTAAGTTTGTTTAAAACACAGGTTTTCTGAACCTTGTAATTGTGTGTATTACTATTTTTTTGATATCAGTTAGCCACTAATGGGCCTTGCATATGTGTATATGATAAAATGTCTTATTCACTTTGTTCTTCCCTGGTGGGCCTCAAAGCTGTACTACAACGAAAAACTCAACTTTTTTACGAGCTAGACCAAACGCTTCTCCTATCTTATTTACTAAGCGCACTAGCCTCGAAACCTGAAATTTTTCGTCCAGGATTCGTTTCCGCGAAACAAAGAATGAAATATTCAATCCCCTGGAAGTATTCTGTATTTTGTCTGGCCCCTTCTGTATTTTGTCTGGCCTGGATTGAATAACCACTTCAATAGTTTAGGTTGCCCCAAACTGCCAGTACCCCCCTTTTTATTTAATTACTTCCAGTTACTGTATTTAATTTATCCTTATGCTCAGGGATAACACGATTTTACTTTTTTATCTTTTTTATTCCCTAGGGAGCGTGTTCTTGAGAATACCTTGTAAATACACTATATCTTACCTTTATTCCAAATATTAGCTGTAAACATAACCAAGATGTGTGGTTAATTATAAAATACTACACAATATTTTTGATATTAATAACTGAAACTTATTTATTCTATTTAATTTGACAGAAACAAAAATCAATTTTTCTCCATAACCAAGCACAAAATTATTTAAAAAAGAAAGTTACAAACATTATTTAGTTTTCATCACTAAAGAAAGAAAAATTCTCATACAATTTATTACTTTATTAATTTTATCTTTAGGTAGCAGAAATACAATTATTTTAATTCAGAGGAAAATTTTATACTGTATATTCTAAGTTTTAAATCTAATTAGTTGTTCAGGATTATTATATTAACATTTTATTAATTATAAAAAAGAAATATCCACACCCAAGTATTATATCTTAACCTATACAATTTTTAATTGATTATATTAAATTTATATCCCAAGGAAATCAGTTTGACTCTAACTTTAATTTTTGGCCAATTTTGCCTTATTAAAACCTCGTCAGACCTGGCGGCATGTATAGTGTACATCAGTTTTTTATTCGGTTAAGTCCAACATTTTAAAAATAAACTCGGAAAAATGTAAAAAACTGAAAATATTATAAATTTATTATAATAGAAGCAACTTATATAGGTTAAATTAATATTTTGTTGTTATCATCTTTGTTATCAGTTGTAAACTAGGGTGTACATATGGACGCTGTTCAATAAGTTACTGAAAAAACATCTGCAACAGGGTTTTATTATTTAGGTAAAATAACTTGATAACAATTTAAAAGACATGATTTATTATGTAAAAGAACAAATTAAAATATCTCAGTCTTTCAGAATTATTCTGTGATAGCTAGTACAATAAATGTATATCACTCTTTTAATTTTGAAATGTCACATGTTATGAAATTTGAAGAAACAGTTTCTGTTTTTTGTTATGCACAAATGCACTTTACACTTCTGACAATACCAATGGGAACGAAATTTCCCGCAGTTGCTATTCTTGCACCGCGTGGGTTCATCTTTGTCACCGTGCAACGGAAGGTGGTCTACGGTGTCAAACTTGATGTCATCCATCAGTCGGGTTTCGCTCCGTTTTTTGCGTTTTGTTTGATGTTGGCAATTTTCTATTGATGCAGGCCTTCCTTTTTTTTTTTTGTACCAACCATTTTTCCAACTAATGTAAGTGCAAAGGCAATTTTAAGTCGAAAACTTAAAAGATCTAATACATCCTTTTTAGGAGCGTTTGCAGCCTTGCAGTCCATTTTGTATTCTAACCAAGCGTTAGTAACTGCCAAATCTACAGCATGGAATGTCAACTTTAGAGGCCATTTTTGGGACCTGACTTTAATTCGGTAAAAGCTTATGAGGCGATTGAGTAGATCGACTCCTCCCATTGTCTCGTTGTATTCTTTGATAACTTCCGGCCTTGGTACATTTACATAACACTTGTTTGCTTTGTCCCATCTCTTAACAACATCACATTCTCCAATCGATAGAAATTTTGATGCCAAAACACACTTTTTTTATCTTGCCATTTTGTCATCACCACATCCCCATCTTCACTGACACACTCCTCAACGTATCCTCTTTCTTGCTTTTTCATCTCCTTGTTGTCTAACAAAGGGGGCTTATAAAATCTATTCACTCTAGCTGTCCCTCCAGCAAAAATGTCTTTGCTTTTCAAAATCTGTAGAAGGTCGTAAGAACTAAAATAGTTGTCAAAGAACAGTACATGTCCTTTTTTTCTATCCGCTCACACAATTTTAGAACAAATGATGCACCTATACCAAATACTTTCAAATCTGGATCTAATTCTGTAGTTTTTCCTTGATATAACAGGAAATCATATGCCAGTCCATTTGTTCCGCATACAACAAAGTTTTTGATTCCCCACGGGTCAGGTTTCCCTTTCACAAATTGCTTAGCTTTCATTCTACCGGTAAACGGTATCATTTGTTCATCAATCGACAATTCCCTTGTGAGATCTAGTTGTAAGCATCTGACCGCATTGAATATTGGCCGCACTTTATAGAAAACATCTTTACAATCTTGAGGCCTCTCCAAGTTATTGACAAAATGGAGATGCGTTCTTAGTTGAAAAAACCTATCCCACCTATGGTTGAGTCATATTATCAAGGAAAAGTCCCAGCCCTAGGGTATGGTTCCAGTACATTCTAGCCCTAGGAAACGCTAAAGTCCCCATAGCAATATGTAGCCCAAATAAGGTCTCTATTTCCTCAGGGACACATGGTTTGAAACGGCTGTCTTGCTGTACTGCATAAATGTTGGTAAAGTTAGCAGCTGACTCAAAAAGTTCTTTGGGTATGTATTTTAAAAAATAATTAAGAGGCGTTTCAACACCTTCGTGGTCAGTTTCAGGGTTCTCCCAAGTAGGCAGATATCGCGTAGTAAACATTATTTTTTCCCATTTAATATCCTCTGCATTTGAAATATAATCAAAAATGCTAGCGTGTCGTTCTGCTTTTTCGGGTGGTTCAAATCCGATTTCGCCCCTCACTACACTTTCTATCACATCTCCAAAAGTGTCCATACCATTTAACTGGTTCAAAAAATGTTCATCTTGAACTATTTCTTCCTCAACTACAGGTATACGGGGTTGTACATACCCAAGATAGTCCTCCTCATCTCTGTCCTCACCGTCACTCTCACATTCAGCATCTGATACCGTTCCATCACCAATCAATCTAAGGATTTCGTTATCACCAAGGAAGCAGTCCATGTCAGCAACTGGAAAAAAACAAAAAATATTACCTATTTTTATTATTATAACCGTACAAAAATATTATAACATGTGCTCAATATAACCCCATTTCAAATCCAACCAGTCTAGATGTACAGTGTACTGTACATACAAATTGACTTACCATAATAAAATATGTAACCATGGTTTCCATTTATAAAAACTACAAAACAACATATATTTAACATTAAATTTAATATCTATATTAAAGGTTATTTAAAAAAACTCACCTTAACGTTCATAAAATTCTCAAAATTCACAATGTGACGCACAGAGATTGTAGGGTAGCAAACACTGCCAACTCAAGGTAGCTGTAGTAGTTCCTAGTCAGACCAACAGGCTGCAGCACTGCACAGACTTCTTCACAAATGTACACTGGAGTATCCAAACCGACATTTTAAGTTGAGCAATAATTCACACTATCGAAAAAAAAATTAAAAAATCATGTACACCACAGTGTACAAATCGAGGCAATGAGTGTAAAAAATCCGAGAAAATTCAGGTCTGACGAGGTTGAAAAAGGATAGTTTGAATAACTTTTCAGACCTTGACCGCCGTCTGGAAGATCCTGGTCTTGATGTTCCTGGATGGTGGGATGATTTTAATTCCCTGGTGTCCGGTTGTTGTTGAAGTTTACAGTTTATTTTGAAAAAATTTTAATTCTTCATTCAAATCTGCTGCAGCGTATGTTAATTTTTATGAAATAACCATAACTGATCTGTATTGTGTACAACTTGTACTACAATTACAGATCCTTTAACTTTATTATTTCATATTTTCATAATTCATCAAATACAAATTTTTTATTCAAAATCTACCGACATACGATTTTACTGTCAAAGCGGGCGAAAGTTGACTTTAGACCGAGTCATAGGTCAGTTTCACCGACTCGCCCTGAGCAGCAAAGTTGCTTACAAATCAGCCAAACCCTGTATTAGGATTAAATTTTGATTTTTCACATTTTTGACCAAAATATAATCCCATACAACGAATCTCCGTTGTAGTACATATGTGAAGTAGCCTCCACTCGCTATTCTCGCATTGGTGCATAGGTCCTGCCGGATCTTGTAACTATACAAATATCACATTTATTTGGGAGGGTCAGGGTTCAATAACTTTGCTATTTTTCATTATAGAGGGGACGGATTCATACTATTACATGCAGAATTGAAATCTGCACAATTTTGTTTGTTATAAATTGAATAACGTATGAGGTATGAACAAAAGATTATTAAATGGCCGCCATTTAATACTCTTTTATTAAATTTTTCTTAATTTCAATATGGTTCTATACGAGCACACTTTAATCTCCTATAGCAAAATTCGTGTTTCTATCTAAATTTTTGTGGCCGCTATGTAGTTTTGTACAAAGGCAATGGAGAGATGAACAGGATGTTGAAAATTACTTTTTCTGATCATCACAAACCAGAGGTCAAAATTTTTGATGATTGCCAAACTTTGTATTTTGAGTAAGTAAACAGCAATATAATTTAACCATAAGATTAACCCTTTGGCGAGTAAGCACGGATATTTCCGTGCTATGACACAGGCATTATAGGAGTATGGCAATTACGCTAAAATATACCATAAAGAGTGGGGAAAAAAATTTTTACTTTTGAACAAAAGACATTATATTTGATTAAAACTACAAGAAAACATATACAAAAAATTGAAATTATGATTATTTATAGTTATTTACAGTTTAAAAAATGTGTAGTGTATGATATTGTTCAAAACAAGGATATATACAAAGGGACACCTCACACTTTGAGCACTCATAGGATGTTTCCTTCCGCTTTGGTAATGATCGCTTAGTATGTTTACACACAAAGCATTGTCGAGAAAGCTTCTTCTTCCGTGACTCATTGGAGGGGAGAGGTCTCATGAAGTGGTGACCTTGAAGACATAGCGGATCACTTTCAATAGATCGGGACACATTACCGAAAAAATAAAAAACAAATAAAAACTACGTCAACAAAACAATGACAACAGAACCATTTTTTTACAACTACAAAGACAGCGACAGACTGACCGTGTGAAGCTAAAAGAGCGTGTAAAAAAGGGTGCATTACCCATTTCCCGCTAGGCCTCACCATCCCCACTACCTCAAGTATGTCTACTATAAGCTAATATATTAGAAAATAGAATATTTCTATATTATTGCATTTATTACTAATAGTTTAGGCAAAATTTTAAATTAAGTGTTTACAATTCAGTTAAATAATTTTACTATACTGATAGAGAAAAAAAAGTTTTATTATAAAGAAAAATCTTTTGCAGAATGTTAAAATAAAGAAGTAAAATGTCAAAATCAAATAAGTAAGTGAAAATCCAAAAGAAAATTCAATAAATATAAGTTTATACCCTAGATAATGATTTTTTGAAGAGTTTTTAAGTAATTATAGAGTCCATGCTCAAAAACGGAAATTTCCGTGCTTATCATTTGGGCACACACGGAAATTTCCGTGCTCACTCATTTGGGATCAAAATGATCACTCGTCAAAGGGTTAAATGAGTTCAGACACCAAGGTATAATAAAATTTTAAAAATAAACATATTTATAAACTCACAGACTCAAACACAAAAATTGAAATTGGTCATTTAGATGTATTTACTGTAATGAAATTAAGGCAATTTACATTTACCTCTTTAATATTCTCAGAATTTCTCTTTAAGATTATTTTAAACACAAAGAGAGAAAAGACCAAACTCAAATTTTCTTAATATCTCATTTGCAAGCAAAAACAGCTGTATATTTGTGGAACAGCTTTCTTATATATAATAACACAATCATTGTTTGTGCATATTTAATAATTAAATATTGCAAGTCATTAACATATATTCTAACTAGTTTAGCTGACATATTTATTTAATAAGTTGTTGAATCTATTACAGCCTCAAGAATGAAGATTATATCTGCAACATCAATGAACTTCAAAAAGATCCCTTCACTAGATTGCCCTCCCTTATGAATTTAACAGAAATGCAATCAGTTTTTTAGGTGTAAAAATTAAAATTAAATATTAAAGAAATATATATATATATATAATTAATGTTTTTCATTTGATATTTATTAAATAATCAGATTAGATTTTTGTTTCAAATTTGTATTTAATTACCTTAGGTCCTGTTTTAATATATTTCGCTTTGAATCTTTTAGAATAATATCAGTCATCATACTTAGGTTCTTTTTGAAGTATTTAATTTTCTTAGATTATTTTTCTTATTTTCATTCAGTTTTGAATTTAAAAAAAAAATATTTTAACTTTTAAAAAAAACAATATTTATCATAATAAAATTTAGGTCCTTTATATTAGTTCAGCTTCTTAGACTATTTTTTATTTTATTTTTTCATTTTCGGTTTCAGCTCCCTATCATTCTACATGATATAACTAATCCATGTGTATTTATTTCAGGCCAATTACACACCCGACCAACAAAAGGGTGAGTATAATCTTTTGTTGAGTCCATCGCACTTACAACACCTAGACTTAACAAAATGTTAATGTCTAGTTACAACAAAGATCACACACTTGTACAAATTGTCCAAGTGTACACCACTATTGTTACACTTCTTCAGGCATAAGTCCTCGACACATTAGAGGCAGCATTAGATTTGGTAGGAAATTGAGATAGTTTGTAAGAATATTTTCGGTATCCGCGGTCCCTGTTAGGTTTTTTAGTTTTACGGATTTTAATATTTTTAGGTTTTATTATGAGTTGTTGTGTTATTTAATTTTCATATTTTTTATATATTTTTTCAGGTTGTATTTTATATGTTTTTCAGATTTTATTATATTGTATTGTTTCTATATAAATAATATTCATGTATGTATTTCAAAGTAGTATTTTATTTCTTTGTATTTTCAGGTGTGGGCTCTTTTAGTTTAGTATGAATATTTTGTATGTTGATTTATTTTACAGCATAGAAATTCTACATTTTTTGATTTTGTTGTAATTTAAAAGAAGTTCCGCTTTTAAACTGCCAATCGCCATCTTAGAAAGGTAAGCTAATTTCAATTAATTTTTTTTATACATATATATATGTATATATATAAAGAAGAACATAGATCTAATTTTATTTGGAAACTTGTTAGTAGGTATTCGTTTGAGTTTTCTTCAGAATCTTAACTGTGTTCTTCTAAGGCATGTCAATCTACTAGAACATACGTAGAGTACTTTTAGATTTTGAACACCAAGAACTTCTTACAAATCATCGTGAACACACATGAGATTTACGTAGATGACTTGATACCGAACATAGACAAATAAGGTAAGATACATAGACTTTTATAGACAAACCATTTGAAACGTATTAGAGATGCCACTGCTTGTGAATTTGTAGTAACTGAAAACTGATATTGTGAATTTTCATACCTGTGACTTATAACTGTTATATATTATGAAATAGTGTTTTTTCACTTTATTAAACAATGCAGCATAAACTAGAATAGAACTGTGTTATAACTAAGAGAGCTGTTTGAAAAGTAATTTCTTTTTGTTATAAAAACCAATACAATTAGAGGTTTTTTTAATTATCATAAATTATTTACAATTCTTACTTCCACCATTAAAGCCACTTGTTATATCAGTGAACTAGTTTTTTATTACCCTCATCATAGACATGTGATGTGAGTTAAGACATGAGTTTGACACTGGCCTTCAACTCCTCATTGTTTTCAAACCGCTGTGACCCCAGACATTTTATCATGTTAGGAGATAATCACTAGGAGCCAAATCAGGGGTGTATGAAATTATTCATCACTGAAAACGTCAGTTCGATAGGTGTCAGCCATAAATTGAAAATAAACCATATCATCTGAAAAAATATTTATAAGTATAAATTAGGGTTTAAAATTGCTTTGTTTCTGCCCATAACGTGTCCTGAATGTAAATATTATTTGATTGAAATGCTGGCAATCTAGGTTCATTTTTGTTTATTGCTAATTATTTCTGAACCATAATTTTTTACTTACAATTTTGCACACAGGTTTAGGTAATGTTATACATTTTACTACCCAAGTCAGGTAGAGCTGATTTTCAGGAAATCTTAATTTTGTGTTTTTTTCTTATGACAGTTCTCCAAATTTTTGGTTGTAGAAAATATGTTATAAAAATATCCTGAGATATGGCCAATTTGACTAAAATCAATCCACTTGTTTGTGCTCAGAACACAACCTAAACAGATGGGACATCATTACAAAACCACTTTTCAATTTTTTGACCGTCTACAATACTTTTGATATGATGTATATGTGAGAAAATGAAAATATTAACTACAACAGTTTGAAGACTAATCTAAATTATTTTTTTTACAGCTTCTGAGTTCAGCTCCACAGTCCTACAACCAAAGAACATGACTGGATAGAATGCTTGAAATTTGAAATATGTAAGTTTATTGTTGTCTTATAGTTTATTTAATTTGGTTTTAATTTAAGTTCACTCTTCTAATCCGTGATAATGGAAAATGAGTGTTAAACATGTTAAGTGTTACAAATGTGGTTTGACTTTGGTTTTGTGATTTTAGAGATTGTTAAATTTTTTACAGCCTGAGCCAATGAAATGGGTGATTTTAAAATTGAATAATTTTACCTATTGAATAATTGATACATTTAAAAAGGAACTGCTATTACAAATTGACAGGATACTTAAAATGTTTTAGGATACAATTATGTGCTTATTAAGTTCTTAACATTAATGTTAAATTTTCAGACTGTGTACATCCAAATATTTGTGGGTGGTATTGGATATGTGCTCAGCATACAGTGAGTTTATCAGGAAACAATATTGCGAACATATCCAAGCTTTGAAAAAACACCCGACAAACTCATTGTATGCTGATCACATATCCAACACCAACCACAAGTATTTGGATGTACACAGTCTGAAAATTTTGCACAAATTTAGGAAGGGCAAAAATTGGATAGATTGAAAGAAGTTGAGGTTTACTATAGTTTAAGAAATGATCCTTAACTCACAAGTAAATTTTACAGCTAACCCCCTCTATGAAGAAATAATTAAAACTACTGCAGTGAGTACTACCAATGACTACATAAATACTATAAGACACGACATAGGATAGGGAAATAGTCTACGCTTTACGGGTGCTGTTCATCACAAGTTTGACTCACAGCTATCAGAAAGCGCTAGCAGCAGGTGCTTGACTGTACGCATCCCACTTGGTTGAGACTGTACAACTGTTGACCTCTCTCTCACAACCTTCTCACTTACTTCCGTCTTACTAGTTGTTTTACCCGGCTTCGCCCAAAGCTGTGTAGATTGGAGGTTTATTATTATTTCTATAGTCTTGAGCTTGTACATGTTTTTATTTTGATAAGATAATTTTTAATTTGCACATATAATTTAGTATTTATAGGCCTAATGCATAGACATGTTTTTGATGCATCCCTCTACATGTATGTATAGTATGCCTTTTTAAAAAAATAAAAAATCGTTTTCTTACTCTCTGAATACAAAAAATTGGTTTCACGGTTATGTATGTCTGTGTGTGTCAGAAATATCCAGCTTCAGATTCAGATGAAATTTTGTATCTATTCAATTGAAAACCAATATTTAATTGACAATTTCACCACAATTCCAGACGTTAGTTTATATTTATATTTTAGGGGTTTATGGCCTCCCCCAAAACCCCTAAAAACTGAAAAAATCTAAATTTCTCAAAAATTGTCAATGTTTATGGGTACTTAAAAAATACTACAACATTTTTATAATTTTTTAAAAGATATTTAAAAGTTTAGTAATTTAGTCTAAATAGAAATATAAAAAATATATAAAAATTTTTAAAAAATCCTTACCCTAAAATTAATTTCAAATATACCACATCATACAAAAAGAAGCAGCGTTATGAACTATAAGCTTGAAAAAATGGTATAGTAATATATTTTGGGGAAAGAAAGCCATGAACACAAAAATATGTCTTACCGTTACAAAACTTTTTGATTAACAAAGTTATATAACATAGCAGAATAATTTTTATAATTATTTTCAAGATGTACAAAATTTTAGTAATTCACTTGTGAACACAAATCTGTAAAATTATTTTTCCCGCGACTTTTCTGTATATGTTTTTGTCTGACAAAAATATGTTTTTGTCGCGACTTGTCTATAGTTGGGGCCACGGAATCGGGCGGTTTAGTGATTTTGCGATGGCCTACATTGGTTATAATAATGTGAAAATGCCTACATTGGTTATAATAATAAACTTGAAAAATTGAGCTCAAAATAATTAGGCCTAGTATAATTTTTTTTTAATTACTTCCGTTATCGTATTTCTTAATCTGTTGTGTGTAAAATTATCGTTTGAAAACAAATTAATTTATGATTTGTTAAAAAAGGAAAGGATAGTGGGAAACCCCAATACCATACCCACATCTTACTGTAACAACATCGTGAGGTGTTAAATTGAAGCTGCTAATGCTTTTCTGTTAACTGCTTTTCTTCTATCTGTTTTTAGGTTTTTTTGCTTTATTTCAGTGTTGATGTAGTGAAGTAAGGAGTGTTTGGTCAGTGTAAACGTTTATATCTACTTTGTGAGTTGTTTGAAAATTTTAAACATGAGTTGTAAAATTTGTTATGCAACCATGTTTTTGATTGTGAAATCAGTCATAATTGCGTTTTCACCCATTTTATCATTTGCGTTTGAAAAACTAGTGGTACCAGTTAAGGGTTAATGTAATATTACATCCCATTATAAATTCATTGTATGTTGCAAGTATATAATGGCTAACATAATAGAATATTACGTTTTGAGAATGTAATTTAATTATTTATTACCAACACTTATAAACGTTTATTTTTATCCTGCCAAATTGTTTTATAGCCAGAAACAGATAACGACAGGGCAGCAGTTAGAAAAAAAACAAACTTAGAAAATTGAACACAAATATTCTTACTGCTTAGTCCTATGATGTTATTTCTTGTCATATTTTTATGTAATCATATATTTTATAATTTTGCGATATTTTAGTTCTATGTTGACTTTATAAATTTGTAATTAGTTATTAGTTTCACTTTTTTTCACAAATTTATCAAGCTATTATTAAGGTTTTTATTTTATTATTTTGACTACAAATGAATTTTATCTGTAATATTTATGATTTTTACAATTTAAATAATTTTCTTAGTCCTATGATGTTATTTCTTGTCATATTTTTATGTAAGAATATATTTTAAAATTTTACTATGTTTTAATTCTACGGTGACTTTATAAATTGTCTTTACTCCCCCCCCCCCCATAAATTTATCAAGCTTTTCTTAACGTTGTTATTTTATGTTGTTACGTATGTAAACAAAGTTTTCAAATCTCTTTTGTAAAATATTGTAACAAATATTATTAAAACATTTTTTATAAACGTTTTCAATAGTATCCAAACAATATTTTATTAATATTTTCGAAACATTAAACAGTATTGCAAAACATTTTCCCATAAACCAAAATCAAATATGTTTTTAACTTCTTAAAAAATATTTTCCGGCGTATATTAGAAAAATGTTGAGAAAAGGTTTATAAAATATTTCATTACAATATTTTCAATATATTTCAAAATATTTCTAAAACTATAAACGACCAGTGTTTCCGTAACAATTTTTTTAAAAGATTTTAAAAATGTATAAGATCACATGGATATTTTACTCATAATTACGATCGTCTTGGGGAAAGTATTATTTTAACGTTTTTGTTCTTTTAACTAGAATAATTGCATGATAGTATGAGTATTTAGAAAATGTTTTCAGCAAAAGCGGATGTTTTTGTGCTGTTAGTAGTGACGAGTCCGGGCGCAGAGAAATGACCAGTGCAGTAGGTTAGATTATTTTTTATTTACTTAACGTCGCAAAGCAAATGAAACATTGTTTGACCGTAGAGCCACCTAGCGCCAGTCACGTCAACTTCAGATTCTCTAGCAGAGCGACAGCTCCACACCCTAGCGGGTAATGGACAACTCAAGAATAAGCGTAGAATTTTTAACATGGCAATGTCGTGTCTTATAGTATTTATGTAGTCATTGGTACTACTAGCATAGAGATAATTTCATCCTAACAGTTGGTGACACTACTAGTCAGCTGTTTTATGATTGTGTGTAGTAGGTTCCTAACAAAGCGTGCTTAGACAATGTTGTGTTTTAATGAACTTACTGTCCTAATTGACAAAGAGAATATAACTTATTATGTGTTTAGTTATTTGTGTACAGCATTTTGACCATGCGATTATTCACAAAACAGCTGTCAACGATAGAAAAAAAAAAGAAGAAAAAAACATTAGGATACATATGGCAATAAAACACATTTACATATAACAATAATTGAATACATTATTCAAAGCTATAATATATAAATTCTTAACATTACTTTCTGATGATGTGCAGACATTTTTGAAGATGAAAACTTGTTTTCTATTAAATGACATTTACAGGAATTGCAGCAACTTAATAACTAATTCTGTCTGCTGCGGGCTGTTTAATACTTTTCATGGGTGGGTCTTTGAATACTTTACTTTTAAAATATCCTCACAAGATAAAAATGAGATACTGTCAGTTCTGATGATCTCGTAGACTAAAGAATTTTGCCATATTTAGATAGAGTGTGACCTTAAAAATAAATGCTAAACTGATTAATTTTGTAGTTTTCTCCACTATTTGAGGGAACTAAAATTCTTCAATCATTCGGAGGTATCGCTGAGACATAACTGTAACAGCATTCCTACTATCATATTTAAAGAAATATGGACTGATTATTCCTGAAGATGATATTGCACATCATACGGTGACTTTAGCACTGTGCCGTGTTTCTCAATGCATTTCATTAGGATTTACTCTGTTGATAATACCGGAACCTTCGTTTATTCACATATTCACTAAAGTGGAAACATATTTCATTACTCGTTAAAATATTGTAAACGATGTCTTCATTATCATTTAAAAATTGGTGGCAAAATTTCATACATTTAACTCAATCAATCTCTGTCTTTACATGCCTGCATTACTTGAATTTTATATGGATACATGTGTAAATCCTTCAAATGAATTGTAGGCGCAAACCTAGTGTAAACTGCTTTATGATGGGCAGAGCATTTACGGCTATGTAACAAAGCAACTCTTACGATGTCAGTGCTTTTAGACTTACACATATTCCTTTGTATACCATTAAGTTTCTTTTTTTAAGCTGAACCACTTGCTTCAAAATTCTGTAACCAAGTTTTAATGCAACCCACTAATGGCACCACATAATTGCTATGGATATTAATTGAAACCAGCTGTTGTGCAACCACATAATTTTTGTAAAACACCTTAATCGAAAACATATGTAGTTCACTTGTCCAATGCTTCATCTCAACTAAATGGTAAATAAGGAAAAACTGTTGTTACCATTCATACCTGTCTATTACTGGACACTATGTAAATATATGCTATTGCATTGACTGTTAAATCTTTTTTAAATGTTAAAATAATAACATTATTCAATTGTTAAAATCACCTATTTCATTGGCTCGCACTTGTATTAAAACAATAAAATATTTTTAAAGAGTATATTTTGTTTTTTTAATGTATGTTTTGACCATTTATAATATTGTATGTGTAATTGCAAGTTTTTGAGGTTGGATGAATTTTTTACTGGATTTGCATATTTGTCATTTACCATTCTTGAAACATACAACTTAGTTTATTTGCTTGTGTGTAACCCTGTCTAGATTGAGAATATAAACTGGGTCATTTTCCAAAACGAACAATTTATCACAATGCTTAATTACAAAAGTTGATGGACACCATCGTGTACATCTAGCCACATCATACAATGTAATATAAGCAGATATATGTAATTCACAAAAGTTGGTTTCTTAAGCCTTCCGAAGGAATTGTTATTGTATTGGTAGATCAGGGGGCCTACATAGAAGGGTAAATTTGTTTAAAACAGTTGTTACACAGGTTTTCTGAACCTTAATTGTATATATCATTACTTTGTTGATGTAAATCTAACCGGGTTCGTAGATATGAATATATTAGAAAGTCTCCACTTGCTTTGCTCAAACCTGTGAATCTGCCTTGCTGGCTGTGATGCGTGAAGATCAGTAAAAAATGGAGGTCATATTTTTTACGATTACAAATCATACCCTATATTTTGTATACTTTGTAAGTAAAATGAAGTTGTGAAAGGAAAATTTTATTCGTGTTATTGTATAAAATAACAACACATAAACATTGTCATCTCTGTCAGAGTTTTCAAATATAATTCTTAGTTAATTATATTTAATTCTTAGTTAATATTTAGGATAAATTGGTCATTAGTTTTGTGAAAATGATGCAGTTCATGTAAATACAAAAGCCATTTTGTACATAAATGTTCAGTAAAATGTACATGTACATTGTGGCCTATATCACTAATGTTAAAAGTTGGTAGTTCATACGCTGCTCTACTAGCCATATACAAAACATTACCTCCTAGCACAAAGGTTTACTATGTCCTTAGTACATTTATACTTGTCAATATGAGTTGTTATTAAAAAAGTTAATAATGATACAAGGCACATTTTTCAAGTAAGTTTGAAAAATGATTTATGTATAAAATGAACCAATAAATAATACATACATACATTTTTTATTTTCAACATAATCACCAGTAGATAGTATTTTGCTATTCCTTGTGTATTTTTGGGGGAAGCAATAATTTTTACCAAAACCTTGAAACCTATATAAATCTTTGAAAATTTAACCATTTCCTTCAATAAAATATCAAATCGTACATTTATTATTATTTTTTATTAAATGATTCTGTTGAAATGTTATAATTTATTAATCTTTTTGATAGTAAAAACAAAAAGACAAGACACATTCGATCATTCGTCCCAAAACAAACATCATTACCTAATACTACCATCCATCTGGTCCATAAATGAAATTTGGATTAGTAGTTTACCATTTTGAAATTTACTAGTAATGTTTTAACAAATTTTGTCAACCTTTAAATAAAATTCATTTCAGCAAAACTGAACCCAGTGAGAGCATTTACTATTGTGTATACAGTAATACCTCGAACTTACGCGATAGGTGGGACCGAGCGATAACCGCGTAAGTCGAATTCGCGTAAGTCGGGGTACAATTTTGCATACTGTATAAATACTGTATTGTACATACAAATTATGTTTAATTGGGATCGGAGAATAAAGAAAACAATAATTTATAAGTAAAATGTGTAATAAAGTCTTAAATATAATACTGTACTGTACACGTAACAAATTATACAAATTACAAAAACGTAAACCAAAGTTTATTTTGATGTAGAAGGCTTCATAAAATCTAGCAAAGTCGTCTGACGGATCAAAGTTTTTCTCTTCTCACTCAAAATTTCTTCGTAGCACGCTAATAATTTTTTATTTCCTCGTTTTGTAATATTTGTGTGTACTAATAATTTTATAGGTTAAGATGGAATTATAAAAGAATATTCAGAATAGGAACGTTCAGATATTTGTTAGAGTTTAAGACGGAAGGTTTTATCAGTGATAGTGTGGCATTTGTATATCCAAGTTATCAACATTTACAATACAGTACGTGCATATGATAATTTCTTGGGTTGAAAGGAAATTATTATGCGACTTGGATATGAGAGAGTTAATATTGAATATTAAGCGAGCAATATTGAAATGGATTCAATAATTGAGAAGGAATGTATAGCGACTTCGACTAAAAGCATTTCGTGGTGAGAAGTGTTTACAATAACAAGATAACGATTGCGTCATTGTACAGAGGGGAAGCTGTTATGCGTCTTATGAATGAGCCTAACACATAGATAGGAAATATTAGTATTGAAATAATACAATTGTTACAAAGTTCAGGCCCAGACTGAATTTAATGAGATAGTTCTAATAAAGTGTTTCTTTTTTATATACAAGTTGAAATTGGATAAAATTTGAATTGAATAGAATAAAATGATTACCGTAATTAAAATGAAATGGACTGCAGTTCAGGCAGGCAGACTAAACATTAGTAGAGGCGGAGTGGGGATGAAGGTGGAGTGGGGATCTTCCGATCGCGTAACTCGGAATTCGCGTAAGTCGGGGTAGCGTAAGTCGGGGTATTACTGTACACACACACACACACAAGGGCCATTCAGAAAGTAACCTCTGTTTGAGTATAAATAAATATAAGATGTAAATACAGAAATTTTATTATATATGTCAAAAATACAGCTTTCCGCTATTTTTCGACATAATTTTCATTTAAATGTAGTCATTTATCATTGCGATTAACCAGTTTGGAATCCCTTCTTCATACAATTTAGCTGCTTGGGATTTTAATCAACCCGTTTCAGCATCGTGAAGTTTTTTTGTCTTCATCAAAGCTCTGGTACGCATATCACTTGTCCATGCGCTTGAATAGGTGAAAATCACTGGGAGTCATATCCGGACTATATGCATTTGAATTGATGCAACATAATATGTTTTGTTTGCTGAACGATATGATAGTTGTGAGATACAAATAGAGAACACGAAGTATGGAAATCAAAGCATTTGTTCTGGATGGCCTTTTTTCAAGTCTCACATAGAATTGATAGTTGTTCCCACGATTCGTAAACACTGCGATAATTGTTCACATGGTTCAAAGATTGCAAACAGTGGTTTTCAAAGATTTTTTTTTATGAATTTTCTGAAGCAATTGATCGCTGACTACAAATTGCTCCTTTCTTATTATGAGTTAAATAGGTATCTCACAATCATAGGTGTACTAAGCACGAGGAAAATAACTGAACATTTTGTTACACTCTACATGGAATATCGTAGAACAAGACTTGAAGGACTCAGGATCGACTTGTTGAGGTATATTGAAAGAACAGGTGTTTTTGTTAAAGAGTAAGATGGTGGTAGAAGGTCTCATTACGAGGACATAATGACCTATTTTCCAGATAAAAATACTTGAAATTTGTAATTAAAAATTAATTAACCCTAGAATCATAAGCTTTCATCTGTCAGACTACAACCTTTCTTGAGATTTCACGAGATCTTGTAGGTTTGTAATATTGAAGATGTTCTCCTTCCAGTAGTGTATTCTTCCACCAGTAGTCTTATCATTGTTACTGGTCAATATATATATATATATTTTTTTTTTTTCTCTTAGAATGGTTCGTCGTCTGATAGAGGTATTTATGATAAAATTTATAAAATTGTTATTATTTCTGTAGATATTTTAGTTTCAAGTATTTTTTGGGTATTTCTGTTGTGAAGAGTTTATAACATTTAGACAGTATAAAACTTAGCATAATTAGTCGTGCATTACAGGTGCTTTTCTTTTGGTAATAGACAGAGAAATATGATCTGCACACTTCCTTGTATTGGTCTCTAAAAAAACATTGTATTTAGTGTGCAAATTAAAAAACATTTTACCAAGGAAGTTATGTTAATTGTACTAATAATAAAATATATAGTTTATTAGGAAAATCTTGAGTTTTGTATGATTCTTTTCACTTTTATAGTCTTATAAATGAAAGTTTCTGAATAGGACTTTGAGTATGTTTATGATTTAAGGATTAATATGCACTTGTCAACTCAACAGTATTATAAAAGATTAATGTTACATGTTTGCATTATATTGTAGTCTTAACATTATGTAGTATTAGTGTTTTAACAGTTTGTTTTATTTTTTAGAGATCCTTACCACATCCTGAAGCTTGATTACATCCTTTATCTCTCCTGTAAGAAACACCACTCCTCCACTGGTATTTATGTTTCTGTGTTTTTGTCTTTAATAATAATTTGTATTTTATTTGAACACAGTTTTTAAAAAATCCAACCCAAGAAAAAAAGAATTTATTTTACAGACTTGGTACAATAATTTTTTAGTGTTTGGAGGTTTGTAACCCTACTAAAACTAATTCATTTAGCACTCAGCTGATATGATTATTTGTGATCATAATAATAATTTTCCCCCTTACCTATCGTAATTATCCAATTTGTTTACATGTGCTACTACAGCTTGTAATAATTTAAAAATGAGGCTAAAAAGTTATTTAATAGTGAAGCTATTTTAAGAATAAAAGTTATCTAAACTTGAAGAGTTTTACGTTATGTTTTTTATTGAATTTAATTATTAATTTATGAATTTATTAATTTGCTCGACTTAAGGGCGCCAGGTAGCCTTAGCTTACCAATTTTGAAAAAGAAAGAAAAATGAGTTTAATCATTTTTTAAAATCTCTGGGGTCGCAAGCTCTTTTTACGGTGTACTTACAGTGATTCTGGGTTTCAAAAATGAAAACACTTGTCTCTGAAATATTACATAAAAATTTATTAAACATAAAACACATTAAATTCATGTAACAGAAATCAAAAAGAAAAATTTATATACGATATCTTACATCCTATCAATATTATTATCATTGCTTTGATCTTCAAAGAAAAAGAATCTAATCAAATTATATTAATAACTTTAAGTTATTTAGTTGCAACTCTAAAAAATAATGAAAAAGGATTTTACTTTACTTCTCATAGTAAATATATTAATTAGAAAAAATATAATTTTTAATGAAATTGAGAATTAATCAATTAATTATAAAAAGTAACTTCTTTAAAAATACTTTAAGACTCCACAACAAAAAAAAACATTGAATCTTATTGATGAAATACATAATTTTATGATATCAAATATATATCTTGAAAATATATAAAAAAGTCTAAATTGTTCAAAATACATATATATGGTTAAATAATGAAAGTCTAAACGTGTTATACCAAATCACGTTATATTCTTTATTTAAAAAACACTTTTCCTCGAAGGATGATTCGTGTCTTTCCATGTGACTGCGTGCTAATTGTAGAGGTGCTTTGTCCACTATCAACGAATTGTCTTTTGTTCATAGCTCACGAGATTTATTTTTATTTTGTTGTACCTGTATTAGAATCAATTATTAATGTCTTATTATAACTTTAATTGTTCCATATATTTTATAGACAAGTTCTTTGTCGAGAATTCGAAAATCACGTGGCAGTAATTGCACAACATAACAAAAATTGCAAATTATCACGCTTTTTCATTTAAAAGTTTATTTATTGAAAACAATATTGTCTTAGCACTTCCAAAATTGTTAGTACACCATGTCTTTTACGAATTTAAAACTTCTGAACACATTTTTTATTGTTCGAACAGACACTCGGAGAACTACCATTCGTAGGTCTTAGAGCAACTAGCCCCAAACGATGACTGACACGATTTTAAAAACATAAAATATTGTCATTAGCACTTCTAAAAATGTTAGTACACCATGTCTTTTACAAAATAATACTTCCAAACACGTTTTCTACCTTTGAACAGAAAACTCGGAGAACCACATGATATAGGTCCTACTACATCAAGCCCCATTTCCAGACTGATATAACCACGAGATTTTTCTCTTTCAAGAGCGAGCTGTTCCGGTTAACCGTTACCAAAGTTCAACATACTCCCCACAAAACACAAACAATTTACATATTCTATTTATAAAAAACAAATTATACTAAAATTGACATGATTACATATTTGTTTTTCTTGAAAATCTATTTTTCTTTTATTAATGAAGCTACTAAATAAATTTATGATTTGAACAGCCTATATTCGGCGCTAAACTGCGGATTTTAAACCTATTATAAATTATGATTTTTCACATTACCACAAGCTGTTTTGTGATTAATCACATTTTCAAAACACTTAAAATTTGTATAAAGTCATATTGTATATTTGTCACTATAGCATATAATACACACTCAAACAACAAATTGTACAAAACACAACGTAGTCAAAGGACAGCCAGTGTTATGGAAGACGTTTATTGGTATTTATATTGAGGAGCATGGAATAAAGATCAGTGGTTCAGTCTAATATCCTTTTAATAATATTATTATACAGTTTGTAATATTATCAGTGCCAGAGCTATCTAGACTAATATACTGGACTTAACCCAGACTGAAAACAAATGTTCCGACAAGAATCACAATTAAACTAATCTTTCCTCCATACAGGCTGATCGATACAAGCACAATAAATTAACAGAGTTCCACGCTGTTTACTCACTTTATCTCTGAAGCTCAAACGTGCCAGGTTCCATATAGTCCTCACGTTCAAAGGGTTCTGCTTCACTGTCTACTTGTTTAGCTTCTTTTGATTTCCCTCAGTTACCCAGCCCTTCCAGTGATCTACCGCAAAGACTGTCCTTTTTGTCAGCATCTGGTCAATTGATCCTCGCAGACAACTCTTGGTCATGTCTCTTCTTGACGTCATTCATAACTCACTCTGTACTCTTACCTCTTGCTTATACATTTTGCATAATTGCAATTTCCTAACTTTTTATATCTTGTAGCAACTATTGTTTATTCTCTTGCAACTATCGTAGGGACATAGATTAAAAAGTTAACCATTTAATTTAATTCTAAGATTAACTTCAATACTAACACCAGTAAGAAAACGTTTAACACATCCTAAGTGTTAGCATGTCATAACTCTCCTAAGTGAAAAATACAATATAACTTTATACATGTTTCATGAATAAGTGTTTTGAAAATGTGATTAACACAAAATAGCTGTAGCATGTGTAAACAAAGTGGATAAGTATGATGTTTTTTTCCTTTTTCTAGAAGTAAGCTCTTTGATAATGAAAGATTGTTTCATATTAATATGGCTTAATCGGTTATTTCCCATCATTTGTGTGTATAATAACTACTACACAAAGTTTCGTGGAGTATAAATTAATAAAGTCCTTTTATCAATTGATAAACTTAGAGCATTGAAATGATAAAACCAACATAGCCTTACTTACCAAAGTAGCCTAGAGCCATGTTGGAAACTAAAATTAAAATATAACCTACGATGCTACATTTATGGTATATTAAATTTAATACTTGTAATCTTTTTAACATATTTATTAGTGAACATAATTAATACACAATTCTTGGTATTAACATTAACAAAACTATCGTAATCTCTAATACACATTGACAATATCAACATTGCCAAACGTCTCGGTCAATATGTTGCCATGTTTGGCATTACATACGATACTATTTGTAACTTAAGATAGGGACTAAACTTTTGAGCAGTCAATACAAACACTAAATATATACTTGATTAGGAATAACCTCAACACAGAACTGTGCTACACAAAGAATGGCAAACAACATGAAAAGCAGTTTATCACTTGATACCAGGAATTGATTTATATTGGGAACATATATTAGTTTTTATGGGTACACAAGTTATGCTAAATGATTGATTAAAACATATTAATAACAACAGTTTGTTGACAGCATGTTGAAATTGCTAAGTGTTACTTCTTGTAGTTTTGTTTACATGGTTATGTAAATGATGCAGCTTAGAGTGTAGGGGAACGTGGATCTATAAATACAGTAGAACCCTTCTAATCAGTCACCTTCAGGACTGGGGGCATGGTCGGAACGCAAAAAAGGACGGATTATCTGAAAAAGTCAATATGTATTACATATTATATAAAGAGATTTTTTTAAAGTGAAATAAGTGATATGTAAACTTTTAAAAGTCTATATAATAAAGTCTATATATAAACTTTGCAAGTACTATAGCAAACCAATAGAAACAACACGAGAGATGACACAGCACTGAAGCGGGAAAGCGATAACAAACTGGAAAGAATGGCGCCAGACGGGCCGTGAGTCATCGACAAGTCGGCAAATTGGCACAATATCGCGAGCTCGATCACTGTCGGATTAACCGGAGTAACGGACCACCCGAGGGCGGATTAGAGGGGTTCTACTGTACATGAGAGAAACTAAATTATGAACCTTTATGGCTTAGGGGTTCTTTAAACAACTTTTATCAGCTGATGACCGAGTGGTTTTTCTGACTGGTTCAGCCAGACATGGTAATGAATTCAGGAGGTTCTCTTAATCAGGTTTGGGGAGTTACTGTTTACTTTATTTTGCAGATGTAAAGAGAAATTTGAACAGAGGTGATATTTCACCTTTATTCAATTTCTTCTCTTGAATAAATTTTGAATGATTGTATTTGTTCCGTTAATCTCAAAATTGAAGTTGGTTAAGGAAAACAATAAATTTGAGTTTTTGCCCTATTAACTGGTTTAAGTATTTTGTACTAAAGATTTAACTCGGCTGCATCATAGGTTATTTTGTTTTTACCTATTTAATATTAAGAAATTTTTTTTTTAGTGTATACTGTATAAGAAATTAGTTTTTTTAAGTATATTTATATTTGTTTAACAAGTCTTATAACATTTATTAATCATTGTCATTGTATAATATATATATATATATATATATATATATATATATATATATATATATATATATATATATATACTTTGGTGAAAGGTTGAATAAATCTTGTTGTGCGGTTTGAACTGTTCAAAAAAGATACACACGTAAAGTGGGATAATAAATATTTATAACTAATTAAATTTAGTTTTGTCGTCTCATTCATATCTACAATAAATATAATAAACTACAAGTTTTAGGATTTTGGTAGGCGCTATGATAGTCATGCGATCACCTTAATGATGATTCTTTATTTGAAAGTTTTGGGCTTCGGTTAACTCAATAACTTTTTCACTTTGGGTTACAGTTTCCCATCATAATTCTACTTCAGTTGGAGCATATCGACATTTCCGCCCTCAGTCTATCACCCAAAAGGACTTATTGCAATCTGAATTGAATGACGGATAATTTGATAAAACTAGACATCCCCAGGAACACCCGGAAGCTCTGTGAATCTTCCTGACAAGGTCCTTTCCCTTTGTCAAAGATTTAAGGGTCTCCTGATTAAGGGTCATTTACTGATTGAAGCATTCACATTTCAAGACGAGGTGCTCTTTAGTTTTCTGTATAGTGGGTACGCCTACTAAAGAAGACCATCCTGTTTAACAAACTCTACGATCTTCTTAATATGCCTCTATTAACCAAGAGGTCAGATGTAATTTGCTTAGAGGAGACACAAAGTCGAGTTTGCTGATTCTTAAACCTGAGATATTTCTCCATTTCCTCTCAAGCTCTGTATATAAAAAAAAATATATTTTGTTGTAGTTAACTAATATGTATTGTGGTAGTATTTAAACAAAGTTGTATACAAGGTGATTTTTAGAACGTTAGAATAATTAAGTTTTTATTGTAAGTGATATTTCTTCAATTAGTTATTTATAAAAAACTAAAATATTTTCTAGATAAGTCTTGTTTAATGTCTATGCCAAAATTGGTCTTTTTAAAATCTTTTTACAGTAAGACTTTCAAAACACATTTTTCTATGTCCTGGTCAAAGTTGATAATGTTTAAACTTTGGTTGACTATAATATGATCTTGGATTAGGAATTTTTCCACTGATTTTATTTAATAGTTTAATCTCTCTTCTTATATGAAAATGTTTAAAGCATGTCAAACAGAGATAAATGAAATCGGAAATTATTTAGTAAGTAGATACCGGTATATAGATTATTAAACAAAAAATGTCTAATTATTTTACTGGATATCTTATTTTGAAATGTTAATATAATAGGATAAAATAAAGCAATAAAGCTTAAAGTTTCAAAATATTTTAATATTACAATTGGAAATCTAGATCACCGGATATGCTTATAAATAACTTTTAATATGTTACTCACCGCCAGCAATCCTTTCTTTGAAGTTTTTCCTTCAGTACATATATATTACCACTACACGTGTTTCGGACTTTTTACGTCCATCGTCGGGTGGTCAAAACACATTTAAAAACATTTAACACAATTTATAAAAACACATAACACAAATAACACACGCGCACAAATGAAGTCCAACATGTCTCTGGGCTGACGCTGTACAATGTACTAGTGAGTTATCAGCTGATGTCTATTTCCTAGTAAGCTGGCTTATTAGTTCATAAGTGGGGGTTGCATCAAACTGTTTTTTGTCATTTAGCAAATTATCCGGGTGCTCTTGTTCATTTTTGTATATGTGGTATTCTTCTACGCGGTTCATGTAATCTCCTTTTTTGCAATCTTCTACATGAAAATATTACAGAAATGCAAAAAAGGAGATTACATGAACCGCGTAGAATAATATCACATATACAAAAATGAAGAAGAGCACCCGGATAATTTGCTAAATGACAAAGAAACAGTTTGATGCAACCCCCACTTATGAACTAATAAGCCAGCTTACTAGGAAGTAGACATCAGCTGATAACTCACTAGTACATTGTACAATGTCAGCGCGAGACATGTTGGACTTCATTTGTGTGCGTATGTTGTTTGTGTTATGTGTTTTTACAAATTGTGTTAAATGTTTTTAATTGTGTTTTGACCACCCGACGATGGACGTAAAAAGTCCGAAAACGTGTAGTGGTAATATATATGTACTGAAGGAAAAACTTCAAAAAAAGGATTGCTGGCGGTGAGTAACATATTAAAAGTTATATTTTAATAATATAAATGAGATACAACTGTTTCGCCTTGCAGCATCATCGGGCATCATGAGATGATGATGCATGATGATCTATTATAATAGGTGTTCAGCTAATTGAACAGCCATCTAATACAAATAACATATCAGCTGAAAAATTGTATTCTATGCTTCTATGAAGAGTTTAAGTCAATGTAATAGTAGCCCTAATACAATCGTAAATAGAAGTCAGAGTTATTTAGTGATCGATGCCACAAATAAACATTATTTTAAGCCTTCAACACAAAAGAACAGTTATCCAAATTTAAAAACTGTTCGACTTTCGTTTTGACACCAACTTTATTTACTAATTCCCATCTTTCTGTTTTCTGGAGATTAGAATTTTGAAGAACATGTTAAAAGTTAGCTTAACCCATTGGAGACTGAACCATACTAGAGACTAGGAAATCTGGGGTCTATTTTGTGGTTCTGCATGTATTTACTTAAAAAACCACAAAATAGATATATATTTTATGTGTGTCTCGTAGCCCTAAAACTACTGCATATTTTGTATTTGTTTTGGAGGTTATGACATTTATTTGTAAATTAAAAAATACCTGAGAAAATTATGGATATTTTTGAAATATTCCAAAATAAAAATTTAAAAAATTGTGTTCTATTTTTAACTGTAAAAACCCCCACATATATACAAAAAATGTGATGTGAACAGTGAACTAACCTCACAAACAATGATGCACTAAATGAAATAAAGTCAAGCCACTTAATTAAACCAGTTGATCGTTGTTGCATTGTAACGTAAAGAGTAACAAAGTCGTGTATTTTATTTCATTCCCACATATAATTTGAAAGTTTGTGATATTATTTTTAATAAATCTTCATCTGTGGTCAGTAATAAAAAATATCTGATAGAAATTAATACGATATCCGAAGTTCACTTCTAAAGGAGTAACAAAAATAATTACATGAGAGGTTCAACAGAGACCATCACCACCTAAATCCTTTAAAACAGTGATTTAAGGGTTAGTAGATTTCTTGTGCAGCTTTGAGGATATCTCTGTTGAAAGGTCATAGAATCATATTTATTTTATAGAAAAACAATTATATTGGATTTAAAATTGTTTGTCAGAAAAAATTGTAATTTTTCATTAACATTTCTCTACTTTGATCATTACTATTATTGGGACTAAGATTTAATCCTAACTACCTGCTTTTTCAGTGAATTGGTTTCAGATTTCCATTAGTCTAGTCTGCACTAAATGTGTAGATGTTTCATGTGTTTGTATTTTTTCAGGGGGTGTGGTGTTGGGCGCCTCCAAGTTGGTGCACCCTGGGTAACGCAGAACGTCCAACGATATGCACAATCTTATGAAAGTAAATGTAAGTAACATAACTATTTCATTTCATTTATTAGAGCCTAGGACAAAACTACATTTAATTTGTATGGCTGTAATCACTTTAATTAAAAATACAATACTAAAACTATACAATAAATTAGTGATTAAAATAAACAGAACATTAAAGAATACAATAACACAATAAATTTAAAATACTAATTAAATTTACCAAATAATAACAAATTGAATTAAAATGTTAAACTAAAAATGGACTGCATTGAATGATTGAAGGATATATAATGACATAAATAGGTACTAAATTCAATCACAGAGTAGGACTTGGATAATAAAATCTGTCTTATGGTGATTTTTAAAATCTTAAAAAAAAAATTTTCGTCTTAACGCGATCTGAAAGTTGTTCTGTAAACATTTAGTCTATGAGGCTGATACTGTAAACGGTTTGCTTCTCTTGTATTATAATCATGAAAATCTTTGTTTTAAACTGGTTTAGATTTGATCCAATTATATACAATTGTCATGAAAATATATAGAGTTGGAAAAGTTAATATTTCCAAGCCTTTGAAAGTCTTCCTGCAGGATTCCTTTTTTTTTAAAACAAGTCGCAACTTAACCTAACCAAAATGCTTCTTTTTTGTGTGTAAGACTCTTTGTATTTCACGACTTGAAGAGTCGCCCCCAAATGATTACTCCATATTTCAGATAAGAGTAGATAAATCTATAATAGGACATAAGAAGTGTTCAGCGAGTATAGTAACATTTAAGGTTCTGTATTAAAAAAAAATGCCATAGAAAATTTTAAGACATACAATGCACAAACTTTGTGCGAAACTGTTTGTGATACCTGATGGAAAAGTCCAATAACTCTATAATTTTGACATGACAGTTTCTCGCATTTCTTCATTCACTTTTTAACATTGAAAATAATATCTTTAACTACAGAAAACTAATAACTACACTTATTTCGTAATTGGTGGGATTTTCAATGGTAGTGGCCATTTTGAACAACAGTATTGACGCGAGAAAAAGCTGAACAGTCTTCCTACTATTATTATCTAACTTGCTGAGTCGAGTTTTGCAGTTGTGTAAAGATCATGTTAATATCCAGACTCATCTAGTCTCCAGATAGAAACATAACTTACTTTCCAAACTGCACTCATATTTATTACTACTTTGATCCTAATATAAACATTATAACACAGTTACAATAACATCATCACGTAAACCATGGTTATTCTTTTTTTATGACTGGTGTTGGTATGTACAATAGTTTTAGTATTATTTACTGTTACTTTTAATATATTAATATTGTTGTCACGTTGCTTGCTAGACAATAGCCACAACGAGACAGTAGCTATCTCGATCTTTTGTGAATCTAAACCAGCTAGAAGTTACCCCTCGAAATTCATCATCGGTAGCATTTGGTGTCTGGCAGTTTTTCCTGACTATTCATGAAGACAAAAAACAAGTACAGTACAGTATTAGTTTATAAAACCTATCATACTGCTACACTTTTCTAAAGTGTCGTTAGAAATTTATAGTGGAGGGTTCCTACCCTATAGACAATGAACTTCCGAACAAAGGATGTAACCTTTGATATTATTTATATACGTCATGATATATTAGTTACTGTACTTGTTTTTTTTTAGTTAATTTGTAAATCAATCAAGGCCTTTAAGTACAGTACACTTGAAAAATAAGGAAATTTTTAATTATTAAATTAATACACTATACTCTATACAAAATGTCAAAAAGTCCCAAAACGAATTAAAATTTTTGTTTAACAGATAAAATTAGAACAATTAAACTTAAGAGCTATATCCTTACCATTGTACATTTTCATTGTTCCAAGCTTATTTGTTAAAAAAATATTTTCGTTCTGGGACTTTTCGGACACCTGATATATGAAAAAAGTAAACTGTTACTAGGCGGTATTTCAGAATTTGAAATGTCACATATCAAATTATTTAAACCTCCCAGTAAACCTTCATTATCTATTTGTACCCAAGTAATAGAAATGATAATATTATAGTTATAACAAGAGTAAACTTTTCCTTATTTAACCTCAATATCCTTTATTAACACTTAGAACACCCTATACAACGTGTAAGACTATAGTCATTTTTTGTAAGGTTATTTTTAGTTCATATGAACGTCTATGATTTCGTCACCTTTGAAAATAGGAATCCTTAAAATTATATTTCTAGCTTGGTTGTGTTTCAGGTATTTCCAAATTGAATAAGGGATTGAATAATAAATACAGAGATAAATTAGAGTTTTTAATTTATTCTTCACTTATGTAAAATTTAATACACGACATGCTTTACATCTTTATTTATAAAAACTTTCGCACATGCATTCATAATTATATCAAAAATCTATAAAGAAATTTTTAGCAGTATTACTTACAAGGTTTTTGTTTTATCTAAATATATTTCTATATAATTCTATTCTTATTTTAACAAGTTTAATCTATCTTCTATAATTTTGGCCGTTTCTTTAATCGGTACAGATGGGTATAAATTCTCAAGATCGAATGAAATAAGTTTACAATCCTCATTAATCTTTGTATTTTTTAAACCATCTGCTACTTGCATTGAATTTTTTACCATATATCTGTGTTTTAATAATTTCATTTCTTTTAACCTTTTTTTCAATATATTTTGCCAATTTATATGGTGGAGCTGTTCTGTAATTAATTATTGGTTCAATAGGGTGGTTCTGTTTATGTATTTTTATTTGAGAACTCACTGTCGGAATACTTGGGTCCATATAGACATTTATATTGATTTTCTTGAAGTTATTATGCAAATTTTCTCATATACAGTATATATATATATATATGTTATATATGTTTGTTCATCATAAACACTCAGAAATATTATTTTTTTAAATCACACTTGCACACTCTATTTACAATTTGTTACTCATAGTTGACAATAACCGTTTGAACGCCAAAAAGTTAGGACAATTACTTAAAACACATGTCGGAAAATATCATATTCATAAACGTATACAAATGTCTTCAGTCACATACATAACATTACAAAACATCACTCTCATACTTCAGGGAACTCAAAAATAATATTCCAAAACAATGACACTCGTATATATTAATTAAAACTTGTTACTCAAATTAATAAAAACATACTATACATTCAACTATGTGAAATATTACATCCGCTTAAGTCAATAAGCAAACACACCATATACAATTTGGGACACATGCCTTACACTTATTAAATAACACTCTATATGCACAAACATATATTGTTGTTTTTGTACCACACTCATCATGACAGCACACCTATAAACTCATTTCAATTAGCACAAATATTTCTTTTAATGATTTAATTTAATTATGGAAGCAGAGCTTTGGACTTCAATTTCAATTAGTTTTAAAGCACCATTTTTGATTTTAATATTTCTTATAATGGTGTTTTATTTCTTATCAATGAAATAGATGAAGTCAGTATTGGTCTTGTGTTCCCCCCCCCCCCCATAAGGAAGAGAAATAAAGTAATATTTTTTTAAAATTTATATTTGGTTGATTTACAACTATTCTTTAACAAACACTAAATGTTCATGACCAACAAATAAAATAAATCATTACTTATTGAATATATTTGTCCACATTTTCTAAGAATTAAATTAAATTATTGGTATATTTTCTTTTAAAATTTTTAAAGTTATTACTAGAAACATATAGTTATAATCACTGATCATACCGGGTAATAATAATTTCATTATTTACACATATATATTATGAACAAAGGCTACGTAATAAAACAATGGTGTCAGTCGTGAAATTAAATTCAAGTTCGGGTTGTTCAGGTATTAGTGATTTTAAACACGGTAGTGTGTTATATTTTAATTGAAAATTACAAACTGTATTTCGTAAAGTGCTTTTCTGGAAGTTATAAGTTATAAATGTTTATTTTATTTTTTTAATGTCTTCATGTTTATCCAGATGATGAAAATATCTCATTTTTATTAACATTTGTTTTTTTTACCATACTTAATGGTATCTCACATAAGTCAGTAACTCTTTTTTTAACATTATTCTTTGACTTTTCAATTTTTGTCTACAATTTAAAAAAAGAAAATTCCAATAACACACTTTGACTTCGTAATTAGTTATACTCCCTGGCCTAGACGATTAATTTATATAGGTTGAGGCATTATAAACAAAAGATCACTAACTATATTGACTCTCCGTTACGAAAATAAGAAAAACTGTTGTGATATAGAATGAGTCAGTCAATCTTTTCTCTCCATCTTTCCAATTTATAGTATTTTGACTTGTTCCACTCCTACCTACTTTCAACAGTCATCTCAAGTATACACAAACTCGACTACTGCACATCTCAATATTGTTAGTAGTTAACTATGTCCCACTATAGGTCTTCTGTACGTCGAGGGTCATTCACATCCCAACAGATTCTTCCTCTAAAACAACATAGCACGACCTAACGGAAATGCAACTGTACATCAAGATAACCAAAAGTTTCCGAAAAATATACATTTTTTAAATTTTTATTTTTTATTCATCCTTTTTTCGACAAATATTACATTTGTATAAGGCAGGTCCCATAATTTACAAGTAGGCATGCTATATAATAATAATACTTGGTACCCCAGCAACCCTACAAAGTATATAAAATTTATAATTATTATGATAGCAGAATGTACACATAAATACAAAATCCATAATACGCATTTTTGTTTTTTGTTTTACATTAAAAATATAAAATACCACTGTACACAATTTAACAAAATATAAAATATGATCAAGACTACAAACAACATTACAAAGCCCCGAACAATAGTCAATCATTAAAATAAAATAACACACATGAATATAAAAGATAGAAACATGGAGGCTCCACATGTGAATAACTACGGTGAAGTAGTAATTAAAAAAAAAAAAGCTTAAATAACTTAAAGGTATATTGTTCCTAGTAATATTGTTTCTAAAAAACCAACTTCATTTTCCCGGATTATTAACTAAATTCCCGCCTTTTTCCCTACTACTTAAAATTCCGCTTTTCCCTGATTTCCTGGTTTTTCCCTGTTTGGTAGATAACCTGTATTATAATCAACTAACAGTCAATGGAAGGTCGGTTGTCAAACTGAATGAGCTAAGGTTTTAAAATTAATATAGAATTTTAAAAAAATATTACTTTATTTCTCTTTCTTATGGCAGGGGGGGGAACATAATGACCAATACTGACTTTATCTAAATCATAGGATATAAGAAATAACACACAATTATAAGAAATATTAAAAACAATAATGAAACTTTAAAACTAATTGAAATTGAAGTCCAAAGCTCTGCTTCCATAATAAAATAAAATAATTAAAAATATATTTATTAAACAACGCTTTTACAAAGTGTACTGCAACGAGCCACTCCTTCACTGGGAGTTTATATGCCGATTTTGCAAAGTACAAATCGACCAAGCCACTGGAAGTTTAGGCTTTTTATACAATCCAGCCTAGCTTGATTGATTTCCGTCAAATCACTCAGTATCCTGAAATCGTTGGAAACCTCCTATTTGTTTTAAATACTTCCAGTTATTGTATTTATAATTACGTGACTCACGTACTAGCTCAGTTATTTAAAAATTACTCTCCCCTCAGAGCCGTGAAGTTCACTGGTTATTTTTATAATGCAATCACTACAATTTACTATCGATAACATACATAAGTTATCCTCAGAAATTGGTATATTATAATTCAAATTTAATGTTATTAAAAATTCTGTAATTACTTAGCTTTGATCAAAATTTGGAGGTATTGCAAAAATTTACTCTCACTAATTATATGGAAAACTATTTCTGCCTTGTTATTCAGGTTCAACACAATAATAAATTCTGCAATGAAATTAATAAAATCAATATAAATTTTTGTTCTTTCAACAACGAAAACACATAAAATGTTGACAAATTCAATTTTGGATTATCCAAATCTTGAAACTTACTTTAAACATACATATATGAAATGAAATAAAACTTATCCTAACATACATAAAATATATTAAATTGTAAGGCAGAATAAAAAATTAAAATTACAGGTTATTTCCACAGTGAGTCATAAATAATAAAAATGACAAATTAAATGATTTATTATGCGTTAAAATATTAGGATTAAAAATGTTATTTAATTTTAAAATTTAATTCCTTGTTTATATTGATATTAAAAATACTAAAATTTTATATAAAAATGTAAAAAATATTTCCAGCTCAGATTTTAAAATAATTCCTAAAGTCTTGGCAATCGAATTATATGGGAAAAAACTCACAATTGGCGGTGTTTCGAACCTTATTGGAGTGATGCCGATATTAGCCTAGATGTGTTGATCCCTCTAGGAATCCCTTCTGGCTGGTCCTGTATAGTAATTATATCGGAATTCGCTAAGTTTGAACTTTTTTTATAGTTAAAAAAAAACTTTAAAAAATATTTACGTCAAAAAATTTTATGAAGAAGCTGCTGTTGGAGCTCGTGCGCTCTCGTATCAATGCAAGGCTCAGCTGGCGTATCCTGCTGTTGCTCCAAATACGCCATGATGTTGTCCAGCTGTGTCGTCGCGTCCGTGTGCGTCATCTCCGGCCGTGCGCTGTCTTCCTCGCTCTCGCTGTCGTCTGCTCCCTGCATAGATGTACTCGCTACAATTTATCTCTTCATCTATCATGACTCCATAACCTCCTTCGTTGTTGTCTGTTAACCAATCATTGACGTCGTTGATATCAACATCGGAACAACCGTTAATTCTTGCAAACATGCCTAACAATTGCTCTGTAGTGACAGTGGTTTCCATCGATTTACTTATTTGTGGAGTAGTAGGGTTCATTTCTTCAATTACATTGCATATGTTTGGCCACAATTTTTTCCAAGACTTTTGTAGAGCACTTTTTGGAACATGATCCCAAGCGTCTGCAATCATGTAAATCACGTCTTTGACATTTACAGATTTTAACAAATCAATCACGCTTTGTTCGCCTTCTACTTCGATTAATTTGCTTAAAAGTTCCCTGCGATAAACACGCTTAATACTTTCCAACACACCCTGATCCATAGGTTGCAAAATTGGAGTCACATTTGGGGGGAGAAATTTACCTTTAATATCCCCACTGATGAGATCTTCTACTGTAGGATGAGATGGCACATTGTCAAGAAACAAAATCGCTTTTTCTGGCAGTTTTTTTTCTTTGAGAAATTTTTTCACATCTGGGACGAAATTTTCAAAGAACCACTTTTTAAAGATAAAGCTGTCCATCCATGCACTTTTTTGATTTAGATAAACCACAGTCAAGGATGCACGATTTACATTTTTAAGTGCTCGAGGATTTTTTGCCTTGCCAATTATCACTAGGGGAATTTTGTGGTTTCCAGAAGCATTGCTACAAGCCATAGCAGTTAGGCGATCCTTTCTCTTTTTGTAGCCCTTGGCTGCCTCATTAGTTTTACAAGCTAAGGTTTTGCTCGGTAAAATACGATAAAACAATCCTGTTTCGTCAGCATTGTAAATCTGGTCAGGAGAAAGTTTTTCAGACGAAATAATTCGTTGAACAGATTCCTAAAACTTTTCACTTGCCGCCTGATCACTAGACAGGCTTTCACCAGTCACAGATAATTGTCTTATGCCATGCCGATTTTTGAACCGCTCTAGCCATTCCTGGCTAGCTGTAAAATTTTGGATCAGGATTTGGTAATTTTTTGTTTAGGCTTGCCACTTTTTCAGCCAAAATCGGTCCAGAAATTGGAACACCACGTTCTCGCTGAGCTCTAAACCACATAAATAGTGCCTCGTCCAACGATTCATTTTTTGCATTTTTATAGTTTTTTATATTTTCATTTTTCATTTTCATTTTTTATAGTTCCTCTACCCTCTAAACTGTCTTTAGCGATCATTTTGAAGCAAAAGTCTTCAATATTTTTACGATTTTTTTTCCACTCTGACACAGTTGATGTCCCTACGCCGAGTTCTGCAGCAAGTTTAGTTAAAGATTCGTCCCTGTTTATACGACTCAATGCGTCTAACTTTTGAGCCATTGTAAGCACATTACGTTTTCGTTTCATCGCCATTTCCACGCACAAACGCTAACACACGAATATAATACACTATTAACCGTATCCGATCAAAAATGTAAAGAAACTAAACACTGCACAGCACGATATGGTTGTTACCAGGCGACTTCAATTATCAGAAGGTGGAACCAACTGGTAACAATGTTTAATAAAAAAAAGACAAAGACAAATTATATAACTAACAAAGCCAAAATTTATTAAATTTAAACGGAAATTTCGACGGATCAGATTTTACCATTTACAATTAGGTAAATACCAGCTTAAGATTACTTGACATCAGCAAAAGCTTATCCATGAATAAGATTACAAATTGAATCTTCTTTTAAAAAAAAAGTTTACATGCCCTTAATAAGTAAAAAAAAAAAAAAAAATTTAACAATTAAACTTTGACATTTATCCCCCTTTTTATACAAACTGTTATAAAAGAATTTAACAATAAAAAAAAAAGATTCTATAATCAAAATTAAAATTTTAGTTCAAAAGGTATATTAATTCTAACAAGTTTTCATCATTAAATTACTTATAAAATATCATAATTTTGTTTATTAAATTTCTTACATTCTAAGTTGGCCACATATAAAAAAAAGGAAATTTGTTTATAATATAAAGGAAATTTTTAAATAGTGAAATTTTTTTTATACTGAAATTTTTAAATATTGAAATTTTTAAATAGTGAAATTTTTAAATATTGAAATTTTTAAATCATGGAATTTTTTAAAGATTGACGTCAATTTTGTTTTATTAATTTTGAAAATAACCCCTTTGGGGCTGTTAGGACCGAAAAGTTTGCATGCAGCTCCACCCGATTATATATTTTGTATTATAAATAATTACACATTATAACATATAAACAGTAAAGGACATATTGTTAAACAGAGTTCAGTTCCAAAAATATACATAAGAACGGGTTCACAATTAGAGTCAGTATTTTAGATGAAAATCATTTTATAGAGCACTTATCGACTTTTCAAAGTTTTGTTATAAACATGTCTTAAACAGTTAGGTAGAGTCTTTTAACAGGCATCCTATTTTGCTGCATGAACTTGCAAAATCCAGAATACAAAATCCAGCAAACTTGGACCAGCTTTTGCTGTTGGAAAGAAACACAGGTCTAATAGAGATTTATGCAATCTTATACATGTAATAGCACAAGTTTTCTCTTATTTAAAATGCTTTGTTATTTCATCGAAATCAAGAAAATTATCGTAATTACAGAAATCCAGAAAAGATTATAATTAAGTCCTTTTTGTTGTTAATACTAATAGTATATGAATATCTTGATTTCTGTTTGAAACAAAGACTTATAACAAGGGTTAGAAATTTTCTAAAAACAAAGACTCTGGTTCAGAAAAACCTTTTTTTGCTATTTTTTTTTGATATGATCAAAAACTTAATATTTTGACTGCTTAAGATTTAATATGACTGCTCAATACTCAAAGTTTGACTGCCTAAAGTTTACATTTAGATTCTGTAAAGTGTCTTTTAAAGAAAGGAAATGCTTTTATAAGTTATTAAATTTCAGTAAAAATTTTGAACACTAAAAGAAAATACTAAACACATATTTCAATAAACAAAGCTTAAAATATTAACAAATTTTATAGTATAGCAAAATCTGAGAAATAAGGTACCTGGACTGGTTGTAAAGTGCTGAGAAATTTTTGAATAGAAGCACACGCCGTGTTTTATAAAACAAAACTCACCAACTTTTGTTTTTTTTGTAAAAGAACATCACTAATTTCAAAAGGCACTCATTATTATTTGAATGTGAACTAAAACATGACTTAGAACCGACACTACTAATGAAAGAACTCCCAGATGCGAAATATTCAATTTTTACTGCTACATGATTTTACGGCCGGAATCTGAGTGAAGGTCAGGTAGCGAGGAACAAGGTTCTAGACTTGTTTGAGTGAGAGGGAAGATGGTCATGCTATATTTTTCTACTTTGGCCTCCAGATTACACTAGCTGTCAGATGCAGGTAGATGGGGCAAGGCGGGGGTGGACGGTTGATAAATTTAGTACAGATTATTTTATTAATGTTATGATTTGTGAATAACGCTACATGGTAATGATGTATTCCGGTCGCTAGCACATGACAGACTACCCGCCAGCATAGACAATAGACAAGGTCACTGTCATGCCGCATCGGGGTAGGGGGATGGTGACGCAGAGGTCATTGCCCCTCCACTTTCTCTTCCCAGCGCATCAACAACCCGCCCTACTACTTCAAGGCGACACTGTAGTGTTGAGGAAATCACGTTTTTATCAACATTAATGTAATAGCAGATATTTCTTGTTAAAACTCCATATTCAAGGATAAAATAAAGCAAAAACTTAAAGTTTCAAAATATTATTAAAATTATTATTCAAAATAATTATTAAAATATTTTGAAACTTTAAGCTTTTGCTTTATTTTATCCTTGATTAAATTTTATATTTTTCGTTCCGGATCGATCCGGATAATCCGGTTGAATGAGGTCCGGATAAACGAGGTAGTACTGTAACAGTTAATATTTCATTCAATATAATCAAATGTAAAATTGTACAACAGAAGTGAAATACATATTTACAGTAAATATTAACATCATAAAAATTAGTTATACTTCAATATAACCCTAGAATTGTTTTAGTATGAAAAAGGATAATTTGTTATAATATATTTAAAACAATATAACTCACCTGGTTCTGCATGGGTATCCATCAACAAAATTGTTATTCCACATATCACAACTGAGTTGTGCAAGAAATAGTAACTGAGACCAAATCGTTCCAGCTACCTTATGCTATGTTATCTTATCTTAATTTTAATGTGGAAGTCAGGAAGCTACATCCTTTAGCCAGGATTATATCTGTTCAACTGAGGTTATAAGAAATATGATCAAATCTCAAAGCTCGATGTGTTTTTTCAGTAACTTGACAACTCATTCATAGTAGCTATTTCAGTGAAATACACCCCACTGATAGTTCATAAAACAACATTGTTACTGCTAGCATTTTTTACGCGTTAAATGTCTGATAAAATTACCATTCAGGGCTACTTTAAATTTCGAAACCGGGAAACTTTAAGTTTAGAATTTAACAGTTAAATGAATATAATAAACGGCATCGCTGCAGCTTATACCACACATAAATGTAAATTTATAAACAAAACAAGAAAGGTGCTCACGTTTAGGCAGACAACCAAACTATATTTCATCATAAGTTTATTCCAACTTCGAGGACATACCCAATGATTTACTATTACCCTGCATGACCTATGAGCGTAACCTTATTACAGGGTGATACGTATTCCGCACTTTATTTTAAGTGCGCTTAGTACAAAGGCCTCTAAAACAGAATGTAACTTACACATGTGATATTTAATATAGAAAAATATGCTTTGACACAAGAAAAGCTATTAGATCAGGTACAAAGACATCTTTTCATGTGTTTATTCTTGAACGGGGTGAAATAGCTTCACCTTTTCTCTAGTTTCGGTGTAAATAAGACTCAATAAATCTTCATTGAAATAAAGGTAAAAGTATCTATAGGTCTAGTTGCATATTCAAAAAAAACTTGGCAAGATAATTGTATCATTGTATATTGGAATTGTGTGGCTAGGCCTACCTGCATCTTTATTCTGAGGAATGCTTATATTAGACACGTTTATGAACACTATTACTAAGAGTGTGTAAAATTATATAGTCCACAATTACATCACCAGGTTCACTTACCAGTCCAAATGAAGTTGAAAATGAGGTAATAATAATTTCATCAACAAACTCATCAAAATTATTGTCGTCCGGGTTTGCCATTTTAATAAACTACTAATAATACTAACTCACTTCAAATATTACTCTTTAAACACTAACAATACTAAAGTTCTAACAAAAAATACACTTTTAAATGTAAACACTGTCCAGTTAGAATAAACAATACACGAGCACAAGATATTACACAGCTGATGCAAAGATGCTGAGTGTGAAATGCAGTTCCAAGAAATCACGTCATACGTGCCAGCGTACACCAAATAATCATGTCCGGTTGTTATGAAAACCAAATGCCGATCAATAGAGGAAACTTGCACAATGAAGTGCATCTATCAAAACAACATCACTATGCAATCTATCAGAGTTTTGGCGAACTAAGTAGTCAACAAATGTTAAATATCGGTTTTACGAGATTTCCCGTTATATGCGTTCAACTGAGATTTTGACCTTATGAGATACATATAATATGGGTGCAAAGCAGAATAGGTGCACTTCATTGGCCAGCAAAATAATCACAATTTGTACATTTATATAGTATTTCTCCAGTATGCATTTTATGCCAACCTAATTGAGAAGTAGAATAACCACGTTTATATGGTTATTCTCCAGTATGCACTTTTATGTGTACTTTAAGTTGACGTAATTGAGAAGCAGAATAATCACAATTTGCACATTTATATGGTTTTTCTTTAGTATGTGATCTCATATGGAATTTAAGTGCATTTGAATTAGTAGCAGAATAATCACAATTTGTACATTTATATGGTTTTTCTCCAGTATGCATCCGCAAGTGCTCTTTAAGACGACCTAATGTAGAAGCAGAATAATCACAATTAGCACACTTGTATGGTTTTTCTCCAGTATGAGACATCATATGTACTTTAAGTCGACTTGATCGAGAAGGAGAATAATCACATTGGGGACATTTAAATGGGTTTTCTCCAGTATGCATTCTCATGTGTGACTTAAGGCTACCTGATAACGAAGAAGAATAATCACATTCTGTACATTTATATGGTTTTTCTCCAGTATGGATTCTCATGTGTGTTCTAAGGGTACCGGATAAAGAAGCAGAATAATCACATTGAGCACATTTATATGGTTTTTCTCCAGTATGGACTCTCATGTGTACTTTAAGATGATATGATTGAGAAGCAGAATAATCACATATTGCACATTTATATGGTTTTTCTCCAGTATGAACTCTCATGTGCATTTTAAGGGTACCTATTTTAGAAGCAGAATAATCACACTGTGCACATTTATATGGTTTTTCTCCAGAATGCACTCTCATATGTACTTGAAGTCTACTTGATTCAGGAGCAGAATAATCACACTGTGCACATTTATACGGTTTTTCTCCAGTATGCACTCTCATGTGCACTTGAAGTCTACTTGATTCAGAAGCAGAATAATTACATTGTGCACATTTATACGGTTTTTCTCCAGTATGCACTCTCATGTGCACTTTAAGTCGACAATATTGAGAAACAGAATAATCACATTCTGTACATTTATATGGTTTTTCTTTAGTATGCTTTTTCATGATCTGCATATCTAAAACAAATTGAAACAGAATTATTGGTCTCAAATTAAATTTATATTCTTATTAATTATTAGTCACTGAACAATTTAATGGTCTATAATATATTTTAACTTTTATGGATCTAAATCATGAAATAAATACTGTTGGCTACATTAAATTATAAACTTCATTGCTTCCCTCTAATTAAACATAATACACACACACAAACACGTACACGCGCACACACACACACACACACACACACACTGAGATGGTCCAAAAAACCGATCTCAAGGAAGAATTTTGAAAATATCAAAATTCCAAAATTTCAATAGAATCAACCGAAAAAGTAAAAATAAGAATAATAATTTGATTAGGTATAGGGAAAGTTAATGTAACTAGCCAAGGCTAAGACGAGATCAGATTGTCTGTACAGGAATAATCAAGCTTTCCCGTCACAACATGAAAACATCCCATAACACATGTTAAAATTTCGAAATTCGAAATCAAATATAAAAATAATGTCATCTTGTAGAGTAATTAAAATAGAATAATAAATAATAAAATAAATTTGTAAAATAAATATTTAAAAAGTTATCGAAATTAATTTAAAAAACTAATAATAGAGTGATATGATCATAAGACCAATAAATAATAATCATTAACCCAAATCAAAAATTAATTAAACCTAATAAAATAAAAAGGATAATAAAAACCAAGTAACAAGGAAGTGTCAACTTGAGAACCAAAGAAGCCAGGAAAGAAGAGGGGAACAGTTTTTAGACTTTTGGAATAGGAGGAACAGTAATCAAAAAGAAAATTTTTAAGTTTTCCAAAATTAAGGAAAATAGAGTTGGAAAATTTACGAAATTTTCAAGTCTTCATAACGCAAGAAAGAATGGTCGCACAGGTTCAAATAAAGTTTGGACAGAACCAGGAAGAAAGGGGCTTCAAAACAAGCCAATCCAAAAGAAGATCGAGCGAAGCGAACGGGAGTTATGACGAGTTGAAGAAATCGAGGGTTTAGAATGCAGATTTCATGTTCAGACGAGAAATCAAGGTCGCGCACTACTTTTCACAAGAAGTGGGGGAAGGCCTACCACCAGTCATGCAAAATACAAATAAATCTAACTATTAAAATTAACCAAAATAAAAGAAATAATACATGAAAAAACAATAGCGATAACGACAGAATGATTAAATAAGCCAGAGGGAGTTCAAAAATGTATTAATTAAAATTAAAAAACCAAAATAAATTGAAGATTAAAGAAAGTGTAAAATGTGAAGAAGGTGGCTATAGTATATAGCAAAATTTTTGACGAACTGATTTGTAGGAGATCAGCTCGACAGTCTCGTATTAACATCCAGGAAGAAAACACGCTTCTAGTAAGTCTGAAGAGGAAATCATCAGTGTTCAGTACTTCTCGAGGTTAATTACGATAACCAAAAGAAGGATTGGCCTTAGAAGAAGACAACACTAAATCCAGATTCAGCTTGCCGAATTAATATTTGTCGTTATCACCGCCAAGAAGAAGTTTCGAAGGAAGCAGGACTTCTGATGATTCCCCGGAAGAAGACATCACTGGGCGAGTTTTTCAGGCACCACAACAATCTAAAACGGAGGGAGAAAAGACCTGCACTACCCAAATAAAAGAATGTACTGCATAAATCAAGAATTTTAATATATAAAATCTTCTAAAACTTGAAAAATCTAAATTTCAAAATTTTTAATTAAAGCGGCAAAAAATAATAATTAAAAAGAAATAAGCGAAAAGAAACTATTAATTCAATTATAGTCATTGTCATTAATTAAAACTTCAAATCTATTTTAAAACAAACAGATTGGTCACATATTAGAGTAGAAATTCAAATTTTCATAATTATTAATATAAGATGTATATTGTTTAGAATTTAAGGATTATAGGATAAGCATAGAAATAAGTTTGTACAGGTTGTTTATGGAAGTGACATTTTAAACTCATATGTTTGAATAGGCTAACGTCTGTCCATCGTAAGTGACACCCAAGAACGAGGGGCTTCTACGTAGGAGAAAAGTCAATATAAACTCGAAATCCGAGAGCGTAGAAAGTAAACTCGAACCCAGAGGACGTTGCAACACACACACACACACACACACACACAGGTTTAGATATAAGAGCATTGTCTTCATAAAATACAGTCAAGTCTGATATAACTCTATCACCATTGTAAATTGTACTGCCTCATTTAGTTCACAAGCAAAGAGTTAATGACTATTTATCTCTTACAAATGGTTTGCTTTATTGATTACAAGATAATATTTAATAAATAATATAATAAGTAATAAATTATTTTATATTACCTTATAGATCCGTCATGTGACTTTTATTATGTCTTTATTATAAAGACGCGTTTCGGAGACGTATCTCCATCTTCAGTATTATCACTCCGTAGAGGTCGTTAAAACATTAATATCACATAAACATTGACACTATACACACAATTAAATAAATACACATATACGTTGATTTTACTATTTTTTCCATGCGCACTGTTTCATGTTTCGCGAACTACTGATATTACGGGCCAAGGTTATCTGACTAATGGTTGATATTATCAGTTATAAAGACATAATAAAAGTCACATGACGGATCTATAAGGTAATATAAAATAATTTATTACTTATTATATTATACTAAGTGACTTGGACACCAAACAATGAACATTTAATAAATAGTTTGAAAATTCTTTTAAATATAGCTTGTCTTTGAGTCGTACAATTCTAATTTTATATAAAATACTACAGCAATGGTTATCATACACAGAGTTACACAGACACAAAAACAGGTTATTTACAGAATATCAATAGTACATCATGGTTAAATTGTTACTTCTTGGGATATAGCTAATATGTGTAGTAGTATTGAATATGGTGTACCACAGAGCTCACTATTGCGAGTGGTTATATTTATACATTTACAATTAAAAGTTTGGTTATGACTTCTATAACAATATAATGCAATTCTGTAATAATGTATTTAAGCCTACAAGATAATTAATTGTTTGAAAAATATAGTTATTGACTTTATTTATACAGAGTGTAAGATAAGTCGTGATACACCTCGATATTATTTAAATGGACTACTATATCAACATAAAATCTCTACTATATCTATTATAACACTTTTTCTGGTGTTTAAGGGGTGTTACAAATTTTGCCCCCTTTTGCATGGGGAGGGAGTAAAGGGGGCAACTTTTATTATTTTTAACCCCTATCTGTGACATATTATTGAAAAGGTCTATGCAATAGAAAAATAAAGGCACTTCCAAATGGTTTCTAGTACATCCCTGGCAAAAGTTATATGAAAAAATTGGTTATGACTAATTGACATATCTCTTACCTATTTTAATGTAACAAGTGGTCGAATTGGTGACCTTCGATGGTTTGACAGTGTGCTAGCCATTTGTAAAAAACTAAGAGAGCATTCAAAATATTCTCTTGGTAACGGATTGAGCGTTTTGGCAAAAATTTTAACTCCCCTTTTACACCAGAAAAAGTGTTATAATAGGTGTGGTAGAAGTTTTATGTTGATATGATTATTTTACACTGTTGTACTCTTTAATTCAAGACGGGAATAAGGTTTGACAGTTAGTGAGGTACACACACTATATCAGCTCACACTTAAGCTGAAGGAGATAGACCAGTTTTAAACTACTTGACAAGAACAGATGGTATTCGAGTCACAAGCTACTTACAAATAGACGTTATACTACACTTGGCAATGCCATATTGTTATGAAAGAGAAATGTTCCCCTATTACGTTATTTATTTATTTCTAATTTTAACTTTATTCATTATTTTTGTATAGGTATACATTTATTTAGTTTCTTGTATTCAAGAACCTTAAATTCCTTTAGGGTTTCAACTCACACTTCCAATAAAATGATGTTACCCCCTCCCCAATTAAGTTCTGTTTTTCTCAAGCCATAACAGCAAGCATACGTAGAATTACACAACTCACTAAAAAGCAAATTTGTATTACTTTTAAACTATAGTAAAAATTAGTATAAAACTAATGAATATTATGTACATAATTAAGTTAAAAACAGGTATCATTTCCTTTATCTATAAAAGTGCATAGATATTATATGTAAGTACACCTAAACAAATTGATGTATTTTGTAGTGGTGATGGCTGTCGTGGAAATTTCTGAGTTAAATGGTGAGGCCAAGAGAGAATGAGAAGAAAATTAATCATTTTAGAAAACTCCAAACAATGAAGAAAGCAAGAAAACTGTTTACAAGGACAGAATGATCTTGAAATGTACATTAAGCAGAATCATTAATAACTTTTATTTGGTTGAAAAGTGTGACCTACCATAAAGGTAAGTCTACTTTGTAGTCTAAAGTGCTTTTTTTTTATAATTAATAATTTGGTACAGATATGCATTAGTAGTATACTAAATACCGATGTTTACAAGTTTCATGAAAGTCTGTAATTGTAAAGAAGGAACTTAAATGTTTTTGGATTGATCCATTTCAAACTTCCAACATCAGTATGTAATAAAATTAACATTTCATATATTTTGTTGTACATTTTGTATCTGTGGATGTTATGCAAATATTCAAACATAAGATATCCATTAGTAATCGAGTGGCTTGTAACACATTGGCATAACAGGCCAGCAGAGATGTGGGATTCCCTCTTGCTGTACCATTCCTTCTGACCAGGCACAGCTCTATCTGTACACGATGTTTATATCTTTGTTGCACAACAAAAGAATATAGCAGAAAACTCGGATTGAAATCAAATATTCATTTATATAAATTAACAATTTCTGCTGATTCTGTAGATTTTCTACTTTACCATCTTAATTAGTACCATAACTTGTGTTCAGAATTTTCTCTCAAAGACCATGCTTCACACTTGTATATTATGAACTAAAGATCTATGGAACAACAAGTTTATTTTTCATGTCAATTCTAAATGAACAGTGGAAAAATGTATTGAATTAAAAATGTCCAATACAAATAAAACACATAAAATTCATTTAAATTAAATTAAACAATGTGCCTGATCGAAGGGATCTAGTTGTTGGGATCCCTGACCACTGATGTAATGTTAATTTTAAATGGATTCATTAAACAAGACTAAACAATGTTAATGTAAATGGAACCATTGATTTCATACACACAATAGATAAACTATCTAACTTCTGGTAACTTCAAGAATAGTAACAACCATATTGGGAAAGGTAGGGGAGGGGGGAATGACCTAGAAGGTTGATGAACTATGTTAAAGATGGGTTTTAGAAGGGGTGAAGAATTTAATAGTGATTTCTCTATTGTATTTCAGTTTCCTGTTACTTGTGTATGTATAAATAGTTGTTTGCCCGATGATGCCACAAAGCGAAACAATTGTAGCTCAATTTATATTATTAAAATATTTTGAAACTTTAAGCTTTATTGCTTTATTTAATCCTTGAATATGGAGTTTCAACAAGAAATATCTGCTGTTACATTAAATATAAACAAAATACTGTTGGAAAGCTAATCTTCCATAGATGCATACAAAAATACCATTAAACGTTATAAATACTATTTAATCAATTGGTAAAGTTTGTGTATTTTGCCGTGAACAAGTAAAGAAAAAACTGTGTAGTTGTAAAACATAAATTACATCATTCTTTCTCTAATTTTCACAAATCCATATTTTTTTCTAATAAATGTATCATCTATATCTATAGATCAAATATTCCTGTTTTGATCTGTGCTTTCTAAGTTTTTATATCTGTTATAGTTATTATTCTATAAAAATTAAACAAAACCAAGATACAGTAGAGTCCCGCAAACTCAGCGTAATGTGGACCGGAAGTGTGCCGAGTTTGTGAAATGCCGGGTTATCGGGAATAAGGGCAAAAAATATATTGTAATTTAAACCCAAAGCGGCGGCGATATCAAACGACTTTGTCGATAGCGGTATCCCATTGTCGGCAGTGTAAAAACACCGCGGCACCAAAGCGGCAGCGATATCAAACGACTGTCGATAGCGGTATCCCATTGTCGGCAGTGTAAAAACACCGCGGCACCAAAGCGGCGGCGATATCAAATGACTTTTTCGATAGCGGTATCCCATTGTCGGCGGCATAATAACACCGCGGCATTGGCACCCGTCGATATAGCAGACATACACCTGCAAAAACGTTTGATGGGCCGCTTTTTTCTTTGACAGGTACGCACAGTATATACAGTGAATAAAAATGAGCGAGTTACGAAAACGGAAGCGTGTGTTGGTTTCGTTTGAGACGTGGTTAAATGTGTTAAAAAGACTTGACAGAGGGGAATCTGTAAAAAAGCTTTGTGACGAGTTTAACGTGGGAAAAGTACCATCAACGATTCGAGCGATCGAAGTTAATGCCCGCTTTGGGATCTGCCGAACTTTTACGAACATCGCTGTTTTTAGAATTTTTTTTTTCCCGTCGGGGTCGCCGAGTAATCCGGACTGCCGGGTTATCGAGTGCTGAGTTTGCGAGACTCTACTGTATTTAAAAAAATTTTACACGCTAAAAATCAATTTTTTTTTTCAATTCAACTTTGAGGCTAGTAAATATTATTTTATCGAAATGTGTAATATATCAATGTAAAGTTAATATTTTAATCTTTCATAATCATGTAACCGAAATTATATACAGCACAAGGCAAAATGAACATATCAAATATAGTATTTTTCTTTCTCTTTTGAACTACGTATTAGAAATTATCATAAGTTTTATAGTTTATGAGATATATACATTCTATAAAATTACTCCTTTCCGGTTTGCTCTAAACTTTGTAGATTTCAATCTTTATTTTTATATATCCCTTCCTTTCTTTGTACTACTACTACTGTGAAGAAGAAATTTAGAACTACAATTTGGTATAAAGATCTAGTTCATAGGCATGATATTTATTTAGCAGTGAATATTAGACATTGTCCTTTGTAACTAAGCGTATAAACAACCAACTCGATCCATCTAGTGTGTATGTTAGTGTGGGTTGCATAATGTATTACCTAAATTACATAAAGATAAGACAAGTAGTTTCTTTTGTTCAATCTCCCTCATAATTTAGCAAAAAAAAAAAAAAAAAAAAAAATTGTAATGATTTCTTAAAAACTACATCTAAGTTTAAATCGAAACATGGAATTATTAATACTTTAGAGTTAGTTAATAAAATTAAAGATGTGCAAATACCCCCTAACGCCAAAATTGTGTCTTTTGGTGTCAAGAGTTTATTTACCAGTATTCCAGTTAAAGAATGTTTGGAAAAGGTGGAATTATGATTGTATAACTCTAAAATTGATCCTGTTACCATTATAGAATTAATGGATGTTATTGAGGTATGTGTGAAACAAAATTATTTTCAATTTCAAGAAAAATTTTATGCACAAATAGAGGGTTTGGCTATAGGGTCACCTCTATCTCCATTATTAGCAGAGATATTTATGACCGCTTATGAAGATAATCTGTTTAAAAGTAAAAACAAGTTTCAATTAAAAATAATATATTATTGGTACAGATATGTAGATGGTGTGATATATTTCTTTGATGGTTCGGAACGCCAACTTCAATTGTTTTTTTAAATATTTAAATTCTATTAATAAAGCGATACAATTTACTACAGATATAAGTCAGCAAAATATAATTAGTTATTTAGACCTTAATATCAAAATTGAAAATGGTAAACATATTTTTAGTATTTATAGAAAGCCTACTTTTACAGACAACGTGATACACGCCAATTCTCAACATCCTGTTCACAGTCCTGTTCAAATAGTTGCAGGGCTAGATAAGAGCAATTAAAACAATACATGTGAAGAACCTCTAGTAATGGATTAAAATACTTCAGTCTAACTTGGACACTCTATGAGTAACAAACATCCACGATCTTTGGCCACACATAAAGGACCTAAAGAAGTGAAAATTTTTCTGTACTTCACGAAACATCATCCCTAGTGTTTTTGTCCTCTTCACATGTAATAAATGTGATTATGTGTTATTTTAATTATTTGTTTTAACTTTAACTGATTGATGATAAAAATTATTTTTTTTAATTAGCACTAAAAGTGTTAAGTATTGACAAGTAGAGAGGCAAACACTACCCAAACAAGAGGAATGCTACCCAGTAAAAATTAATCTCAATATTGGGACCAGGTCCTGATCTGACAATAGTGCTGGTTCAGTATGACAGTAAGTCCCTGAGACAGATCGTTACCATGACTACCGGAAATGGCCATATCTGGAGCTACTTTAAATAAGGTAGGAATACTACAAGTCTCACTTAACTGTCGTACCTGAAACCGCAGTACACATTTTGTTTGATTGTGAGGTCCTGGAGTCTAAAAGAACGAGAATCTTTTACAACCAGACATAAATTTTGACAAGAACACCCAGCAAAAGATCCTGGAGCTTATTAGAGGCACTGGGGTCGGTGTAAGATGAAAAAGAAAGGGGAATACAATAATCTCATATCTGAAGTGACAGAGGCTAATAGAGCTTCAGCAATATGTCCCCCAGGAAAAATATCTAAATATTAAAATACCTCATCTAACAAAGATAAAATATGTTGTTTAAAGAATAAGAATAAATACTGTTAACGTAAATACAACCACTTATTTTATTTACACATTAGATGAAAATCTGCCTTCTGGTAACTTCAAGAATAAAAATATCGCAATGGCTCTCTAACTCCTCTCAAACTATCGCATTCAATACTGAATTCATAAAATCGCAAATGTTCAACTCACACATTGAAGCCTCACATTATAGATAGTATGCTATGGAATTTTTCCTCTAAAATATAAATTCATTAATACAACTTACTCTGTGAAGTACTACGACAGACATCTGTTGTAGAAATGTGTTCCTCTTCTGTAGAGTGAGGCTCGACTTTCTGCAATATAAAACGAATGAAATTATTGTAATTTCCTTGACTTTGTACCATGTCATATAGTTTCATAAACGGCTGATAAGAACTATAGGGTTAGCTACAGGAATAAAAAGTAAAGACTAGTAAATTGCAATATATATAAATGACAATAATTGTACAATGTGTCTTAAATAGAAACACAAATATCTAAACACGTATGTATACAATTAAACATAACAGATTTACTTTCTAACAGTACAGAGATAGTTATGTGAATTATCAATAAATTGATGAAAATAAAGTTGTTTAAGGATATATCTGTTTTTACGTCCCTTAAGTCCAGAAAAGTTATTCTTGCAAAGATGTCCGTCTGTGCTAAAACAAATTTCGGTGGGGTCAGGGAGAATTATAATTTTTAATTAAATAACAGTTAATTATATTTGAAGCACGCTAGTTAGACTGTAATGACACACTGTAACATCCAGACGTTAGATCATTCATCGAAGCGATCATTCACAGCTACAGTTTCATTATATCCTAATGGTCAACACAAAGCCAGCTATCCGATGAGCTAATAATAATATTTTCAAAAACACAATTACACACAATAGTCTATACTTAAAACAAAAAAATTAAAATTAAAATAAATAAAACTGTTAAGTAAAAAATTTTACAATAACAGTTGTGACTTTATAATAATTATATTTTTAAAATGTAAACTACTATTTGTAACAGAAACAAAAATGAGTGTTTATATATTGCTTTTTTTGAAGTCGACACCACGATCGAGTCAGCACTCACAATCGATTGGGCATGCGGTATAAGAGCTCATTGCTATAATTTCAGCATGAATATGAATAGTGAATTTATAGAGATAAGTGCTCACAAGGGTTGTGACATACAGTAATAATAATTCGCAGTATTATTTCTTATCATGGTGATTGCACTATATCGGTACCGCCAACAACTTATACCACCCGTTCCGCTGTTTACAAAAAGTTCAAGTGAGGTAATGAAATTAAATCAAGATATGGTCACACCAACTTTTATTTTTGTAATTTATGTTTTATGTTAAATTATAATAAATTTACTTTATTGTATAGAAGAGGATATAGTTTTTCTTAGCATTATTTTTTATCAAAATAATCATACAGTTTTATGTCAGAGAGATATATTTATGTCCCAGTTTGTTAATAATTATTCAATATAATATTTTATCTTACTTATATACCTATTAATAACAACTAATATGCTTTTAAAGTTTGATATCTTAAACATTTTTGAGAAGTTAATTGAGTTTGATATATCCAAATAAAACGTTTGGTATTAAACGTTTTAATCTATCTCTATATTCAACATCTGAAAAAAAATAATAAATTTAAAAAATCCCAGATTTAGTACACGGTTAAATAATAGATAAAAGGGTGAAATCTTTTGGTTAAAAAGAGGGTGAGCTGGTTGGTCCTCGTTCCTGCCTCTGGATGGCTGTTACATCTAATGAAAAACAGTGAACCGAACGCCAGCAGTAGCTGCTCATATATAAGTTTCAGCCCTCTTACAAACAAACAAATGGTCAAAAATAAACCAAATAGTTCTTATCAGGACTAGTTAAATTTTCATGTCTCCCTGCGCACAACCGAGCTGAATTGCAACCGTATGTCACATTGGGATAAAATGTTCTAACACGATCAGTTTAGTTCGCAAATTACCTAAATTTTGTGAATATTATTTTGTTCTACTATGATGAAACAGTTGTTTTATATAAACAGTCATGGATATTTTGTCCTGACTGATATAATCACAATAACATGATTTTTCCCAGATTTTTAATAAAATTTCTGCCTTTTCACTTATTTTCCTGACTAATTAAAATTCCAGGCTTTTCCCTGATTTCATAGATTTTACTGGTTGGTAAACACATTGATAGATGTAATTAACAAACAGTTGCCATCATAAACTTGACAATGCATTGATGAATCAATGTGCGACTATATTCATGACTAAAGTTATAGTATAAGATTAATTTAATAAGAGAAATATACATAAAGATTAAATACAAAACTTACAGTTTCTATAACAGGAATTAAAGCCAAAGGATCTGCTTCATGTCCTGGTGGGTCTGTCCTGGAAACATATTAAATCACTGATATTTACTACAATTAATATAAAGGTATGCTGAATTAACATTTACAGAAAAATATAATAGTTCTAAAAGAAAACTATTTAACATAGTTGAAACTAGTAACTTTATATACTACCAAGTATTTTAAAAAAATAATAGTTGTTACTTTAACCAAATGCACAAAGTCTCTTTTTTGTAGTCACTTTAAGCTAAACTCATCATAATTGATTTATTTATTTTTGTCAAATTTAGTTTGTATAGAGAAATTTATGTGATGAGTCAAAAAATTTATTGATAAGATTTTCATCAATATATGTGTTTCAAGGTCCCCTGAGCCCAAATAAATAGTTTTTACTTAAACTGGTTTTCACTGGTGATTTATGATTTTCTCAAAATTGTTCTAACCATTTTAGCAAATTTTGCTTAAGTGTAGCCTCAAAGGACGCAAACAAAGCACATTGGTCGCAATCTAACAAAAAAATCTTAATTCTTGATTTATCGGTGAAAATATTAAAAAATCGACCATGGAGCTGGTGAAAAGATGTAATTTCTCAAAATCAGCTCTATGTATTTCGTACATATTTTAGTGAAATATTAAGATTAGTAATCAAAACCGTGTGCAACATCGCAAGTAAAAATATATTCGTGAATAATTGGTAAACAACCATGATGTTACAAAAAGCCAGTTTTAATAAAAATATTTGTGCAGAAGACATTTTATAGCTTAAAGTTATTTATAAATTTCAAAGATGTCATTAATGGTTAATTTTCTTCTTGACTGACATCTACCAAACTGACATTTTCGGTGATGAATAATTTTAATTGGTTTTGGAGATGGGTTAGTGTAGAAGTTTTTGGAATACTGTTACACTGCTAATTATGTTTTATTATTGGTTGAAACTCATTTTTTCTATTAACCCTTTTAGGACCAAACATTTTCGGGGGATGTGTAAAAAGTATAAACTGATTTTGGGCGAGTTTACAAAAGTTTAAAAACCGTTCACTCTAATATAGACATATTTATAAGCGTTTGTTAAAAACGACACAAAACAAACATTTATAATTTTTATTTCTATTTTTTTTAAATTGAAGATAAATGGAGATTTTGATGAATAAACATAGAAGCTGAATTAATTTTTATTTAAAAACGCCAAAATTTGGGGAAAAATATCAATTGTATATTAAAATTTTTAATTCAAATGTTCCTATTTATTAAGAGAAACAAAAATTTTACCATGGGAAACTGGTTTTTATCATTTTTATTATGCTTTCTATTAATCCTGAATATTTCATAAAGATAAATACTGAATAATACATGAAATAACATATTACACTAAAATGAAAAACTACTGATTTAATAATTAGTTGTTTACTGTTTTTTATCGACACACGTTTGTAATGACATTTACCATGTGAGCCTCCGCACAAGCTCTTCTGAACATTTCCATCTTCCCTTTTACAGGACAAACTTTACAGATCTTATCTTGGTTTCCAGCTTCTCTACAATTAGCTGACATATCTTCAACAATAATTGATACAATAAACTGGTATCTGGACATGTTTTTAAGGTTTTCTCTTCCACGATTTTCTTTATATAAAACAAATGAAATTAAAACCATTTTACAAAAAATATTAAATGCTCCCTTTTTCCAGTACTAATAGTTCTGCACTTATCAAGAAAGGTATATAACATCATGTCAAAATGATCTATTCCCCCCCCCCATATGTTTGTTGTAATCAATTACAACAGTAGGTTTAATTTACGGTAGTAGAGAATTTACTGCTTCTCTGCTAATTGATGGAATATTCTCAATCTTATTTCTTATCGTGCATTGTTGTCTTTGTTGATAATAGAACAACTGTTTTTGTTTTTGTCTGTATGCCATGGCGACCAAATGATCTTTCTCGTAGTACTATTTGCTGACTACTGGAAGTTGGTTTTATTTCCTGTGGTAAACCTTTCTTCTTCTTCCGAATTGTTCAAGAGAAAATGTTTTGCTGTTATATAAAAAAACTTGCCAGAGAAAGAATAGAAAAAAAAATTCTAAACAAATGATAGGGCCTACCCCTTATTTAGCAAATACAATAAGATAATAATTTTTTCACTACACTAAATGCAAGGCCATTTCCCTTTATTTCAATAGCATTTTCATCAGATCTTGACCCTTTGTAACAATAGTAACTCAAGCAATATTTTGAAACTGAATAACACAGCATCCAAAATTTAATACCCCACCTATGATGGTCCTTATTTGGAATATTGCATCAACTGTGAGTGGCTCTTTCTAGCAATAAGACTTTCATCAATACATATTTGCTGATGTGGTGTATATAAATTTTTTGAAGTTTATATTAGCATGGTCCAATAAGGGTTGAAATTTTTGGCATGGATCATATCCAATTTCAGTGTTTTTTGGTAACCTGTTGTTATTTACTATGTAAATAAAAAAAGAATTAGTTCAAACCATGTAAGAGATAACATTTTCCAAAACCAGAATATGCTTTGTGAAGTTATAGTGAACCAGTAAGATTTTAGTGTTGGTTTGATTATGAGGCATATATTCAAAATAACATTTATAAAACCTAACATCTCATTCACTATGATTGGTTTTCAAAGTTTAAATTTACTTGAAGGGGAAATATTTATTCCTTTTTATGAAATTATATCTTCAACATATTGGTTTGTTTCTTTTACAAATGATTCTAATAATGAATCAGTAAAAAAAAAAAAAGTTTAAAATAATCGACAGGCTTTGAATCTGAGGTAGGACAATTTTTTGGCCCAGGTGTTTCAGTGAAAGAAAATCCTGTATTATTTTCAAAATGATCTTCAACTTTATTCCAGATATCACTATTATCATCTGCATCACTTGATTCATCGTCTATATCTGAATCATCACTCAAAACCTGCCTAATGATATTGGAAACTGTAGGCCTGCCTATCTGTGTTTGATTGCTAACCTCACTTTCACTGTCACTATTGGTAATAGTTGACGATCTTAAATGACCCAGAAATGATGATGTTAGGGGTCTGTTGGGATCATAAATTGAGTATTTATCTCAATCGTCAAAAATATCTTCATCATTTTCGCTACATAAATCGCTATTCCAATCAACATCCATTAACCTATCAATTTCAATTGATCCAACAAAATGATTGTCACCATTCATTTTGAAGAAAAATAAAACATACTATGAAAGTAAAACTTAATGCTGGAAGTAAAATATAACAGTAAAATAAACACAACACAACATTATATTGCATTAATTTATTGATTTTAACGCTTATACATTATTTTACCAAGCTAGTATTATTGATTAAATAATTATTTCAAGTGAAAAATATACGACCTAGACCGGGAATCGAACCCAGGACCTTTGGCTTTACGCGCCAACGCTCTACCAACTGAGCTATCCTTGATCGCTTCCCAGCATAGGTCATACACTTCTCACTTGAATTTGTTTTTGGCTTGCAATTTTTGAGTTATGACAGACAAGTTACCTCGTTACAAACGACATTGAAACCAATCTGTATACTCGGCTTGCAGCCTTTACGTATGTATTTAATTTTATTATAATAAAAAAATTAATTTTATGTATAAAATATTTTTTGTTTATATTGATTTATAAGTTCAAAATAAAAATTTCATTGTAAAAAAATTTTTTTTTTGTTTTAGGTCTTAGTACTTTTTGAATATAAATATTGAATGAAACTTTGTTTTGATATGTTTATCCTATAGTATAGCTAAAAACAAAATTTAAAAAAATATATATTGTTCTAACTTCAATAGCATGGTTTTTAGAATGATTTATATAGAGTACTACAAAAACAGTGATTTCGGCTGCGGCGGTCTAGGCTAGTCAGGCGCGCTCGACGTGCAGCGGCCAAAGGGTTAAGGAAGTAAATAGTTAAAACTCAAAATTTCCATTATATTTTGAAAGAAATATATATATAAAATTGTATCATTATAATTTATTTTAAATTATATATATGTATATATATATATATATCTTATTCTATTAAACGAGCAAGGAATTGTATGTATGTATGTATGTACCTATTTCCAGTCATTTTATCTCAAAAACGACTCTAACGATTTTCTCCATATTTTGTATATAAAGGGTTTTCAACATCAGGAATCCAAAAAACTTGGTCAAAATTTCGAGAAAAATCAATTTCTATGAGTTTTTACGATTCGAAAATTCTATTAAACGAGCAAGGAATTGTATGTAGCCTATGTACCTATTTCCAGTCATTTTATCTCAAAAACGACTCTAAAGATTTTCTCCATATTTTGTATATAAAGGGTTTTTAACATCAGGAATCCAATGAACTTTGTCAAAATTTCGAGAAAAATCATTTTCTATGAGTTTTCACGATTCGAAAAATACACAGTAAAAAATATATAAATTATAGCATTTCATGATAACAGTATTTGCAATCAGCTGGCAGCAGGAATTAAATAATCTCAAATAAGTTAATATGTAACTTGTATTTACTAAATATTTAGATGCAGAGAAGTTATTTGTAGTGTGTTTATGTAAATAATAAAGTTTTTAATAATATCTCTTTATCATATCCAAAATTATATCATTATTGAATAAATAATTCACTGGCTGATTATTCTGTTCAAATACCAAAATATAATTTGGCCTATTATAAAGTAAACCAACACTGAAAAACAAACTTGTTGCCTTGACAACGGATTCACCGCCCAATAAGAATGGACGACTCAAAACAATGCAGTTGTAACCGGCAAGCTTAAAATACCGTAACGTTTTATTGTGGGACTTCTGAAGGAGCTAGATGTCTTTTTTTTGTGTGAGGAAAAGTGAATTTCGTGGTCATATTGACCGAAGTTGTATCTAGAACTACACAGGTAACGAAACTAAACATAGCGAACAATTTGAACTAAATTCTTTCCATCATACATCAAAATATTAAAGATTAAATATTAAAGATCCTTATAATGATCTAAAAAAGTTGCTCATTTATCAGTAAAAATGGCATAATTTATACATTGAATTAGCATTATTTGAACATTTTACACGCTACCATTCATTATTATTTAATAACAAATATTTATTAACAAAATAGATTTTTGAACATACAGCCTTAAATGCCATAAGCAGCATGACCATTAGTCCACTTTAAAAAGAAGAACTAGGAAGGAGGGTTTGCCAACACGATGGGTATAGCCGGAAGGTAGTTCCGTGTTTGGCAAAAAAGCCCTGGAAAACAGAGGAGGTAAGTCGGTACGAGTCCGGCACAACCTGGGCACAGGGCCCAGGTAAGAAATGGTCCTTGAGGATTTTTCCTTCTCTTAAAAAAAAATTATTGATAAAGAAATTGTGTGAGTAGTCAGTAATTTAAAACATTCATGTAAGTGTGATCTCATAACTATGCAATAACTTTTCTCTTAACGTTGTTGCATTAAAAAATTTTGAAATTTTATTTGGTTGGTTTTGTAGCTGACATTAAAATATTAGATACATATTTTATTTTATTTTAAATTTAAACAATATTTAACCGGAGAAATATTGCATTTAAGGTAACGAAACTAAACATAGCGAACAATTTGAACTAAATTCTTTCCATCATACATCAAAATCTTAATAACTTTTCTTTTGAATATAATTTTTCGTAAAAAACGGGATTTCTTAGCCAGAACGAGATCCCCTTCACCGATATATTGTATTTTTAAATTTAAAAAAATAAATAAAAAAAACATTTTGACGTATTCTACCTTTGTAGAAGTAACCAACCAAAGACAAAGTAAAGTGTATGGCTTTTACAGGAATCGCAGCAATGCTTGTGCCAAACGGCCATACATCTCATAAAACTTGTGGCCTTCAGGTACCCTTAACTGCTGAATCTGTTTCGAATATTAAACCTGGATCAGCTAAAGCTAGAGAGCTTGCAAAAATTGATATTTTCCTAATGGATGAAGCTCCTATGCTTCCTAAATATGGACTTAAAAACATAGACGAGTTATTGCGAACTATAGCTAATCCAAATTTACCATTTGGAGGAAAAGTTATGGTTCTAGGAGGAGACTTTCGGCAGTGCTTGCCAGTTCAACCAAGAGCTAATCGAAGTGAACTTGTGGATTTGTCAATAAAAAAGAGCCCTTTGTGGCATAATTTAAAGTTTTTTTCATTAATATAAAATATGTGTGTTGATCCGGAGCAACTAGAATTTGCTAATTATCCTCTAAAAGTTGGGAATGGTGAACTTCCAAAAAACGAGTTGGATGAAATTAAAATTTCAAGTGATATCATTTCAAATGGTGATTTAATCGATGAAGTTTTTGGCAACTGCCTGCTTAACAGACAATATGGAAATATGAAAGACCGAGCAATCTTAGCACCATTAAATAAGGACGTGGCCAAAATTAATGCTGAAATCATTGAAAAGTTAGGTGGTAAAAGTCAGCAATATAAAAGCTATGATTCAGTAAAAGATCCAGCAGAAGATACATTGCAATTTACTCCTGAATTTCTAAATTCAATTGAAATTGCAGATTTACCTCCACATGAGCTAAAATTTTTTAAAAAACCACAATAATTATGCTTTTGAGAAATTTAGATCTTGCGGAAGGCCTCTGTAATGGAGTTAGACTCACTGTTATCCAGTTATGCAACAATATAATTAAAGGGAAAATTATAACTGGTGAACATTCTGGACAAGAAGTACATATTCCCAGAATAACTCTGGAATCAAACAAAAGTCAGCTGGGATGTTCAATGCAAAGACATCAATTTCCAGTCAAACCCGCATTTGCCATGACAATTCATAAATCGCAAGGCCAAACATTTGAGTATGTTGGTGTTGATTTAAGAAGTCCAGTTTTCATGCATGGCATGCTTTACGTAGCATTTTCAAGAGTTAAGAGAAGAAACAGTCTAAAAATTTTGTTACCAGCAGAAAATAATGGCCAAATACATGGATATACACGAAACGTTGTTTGGACGGAAGTATTATATTAAAGAGTTTCAAGGAAAAATACACAATTACAAAAAACGAACGTCCAATCGAAAAAATCCGGTAAATATCATCCTATGAAATCCAAAGACAATACGAAAATAATTTAAAATGATTAACCATATAAAAATAAGTGAGGGAGATGCTTCAAAACTAGCCACAGTCTTCTGACAATAATCAAACCAACCGATGAATAACAAATCTATTCCAAAAAAAAAAATGTGTTAAGAGTAAAAATGTTAAACAAGTTCAAAAATAAAAAATAATGAGTGTAACTCAAAGCAAAATAATAAAACTAAAATTAAAATCAAACTAAAGTCAATAAAACAAACCAGATTCACCATAAATGAAACAATCTTTAAATCAATTATTTGCCTAACGCTAGGTTTTAAAAATTCAAAAATCCTTTGATATTAATTAGCTGAAATAAGGATCTTACGATACCTTCCAAGAAATTTTAAAGATTATAGAAAAATCAAAAGTGACTCAAAATTTATATAAATATCATATAGAAATTAAAAATGCATAGCTTTAAATAATATTAAAATACTTCATTATGTTAGAGTAAGAAATTCTATATTAGATTGTAGTAAAAGTTTTTAAACAAAATAGTTTCTATAATTAAGTGGGGTGTATAGAAAACATGGCACAGTTCTATCTACAAATAAAAGTTTTAAAATATATTTTAAAAAATTTCATAATGAGAGATAATTATTGTACTTATAACAAATCCAAATAACTTATAACATGCCCACATTTTTGTAGATGAGACGATAACCCGTATATATATGTATATATATATATATATATATATATATATATATATATATATATATACTGTATAATACTGTACTGTCATTATAAATATATATATATATATACTGTATATCACAAAGGAAATTGGAACTAAATAAGGACAATTGAAAATATAAACTTGTTTCTAATTGTTATTTAAAATAAATACAGAGTAAGTTAAATATAAAAGTTTGGTACACAAAGGGTAGATAATTAAAATATATAAAAAGATAAATTGCTTTTTATACAGTAAAACGGTATGATTGAAAGAGAAAATATTCAAACCTTAAGTCAGAAATTATTTCCAACGTTGACGAGACTTCACATAATTTGTATTTAACCTACTTACCAAACATCATCTATTTGTTCTTCAGCATTGATGAATTCCATCATATTTATCTGGTAAATCTCATCTGTATTCTCCTTCCCGTCATTTTCTTCCTTTATATCATTCTGTAATGAAATTTCTTCTTTGATCTCATCAATCAAACAGCTTTCTTCTTCCTCTTCTATTAACTCAAAACTGATTTCCTCTTGTTTTATTTCTATATCTACATTTTCTTCTTTAATTTTAAAAACAAGATTTGGATATTCCATTTTTTAGTTCTGAAACAATAAGAGATTTATTAACATATTATTTTGCAAAATCCAGATTTATATAATTTACAATAAATACTAGTTTATTCTTATGCTAGAATGAACACCTTAAATAATTTTATGTAATCTATTTGAGATGTAAAGAAATTGTAAGCTTTTTGCATCTCTTGCAAAAGATTATCCTGTTATATTTTTTGTTTGTTTCGTTTTATGGTGAAAAACCACTCCGGTCATTATCACCTTCACCAAATTCAGAAAAAAATGCTCCACATTAAAAACCAAATAAATAGAACTAAAAACTAAAACAATAACATAAAATTTGAACAACATTAAAAAAGTTAACAAACATAATCTTCAATTGCATTTGTGAACCAAAGAACTTAAATTCCGACATTACTGACCAAGATTGGAGACTATTTATAAAGAGTTGCAGTTGTCATACCTCAGGTAGCCAGATGTGTATATAGTGAAATCATCAACAAATGGAGAACAGCAGATAAGGAACTGCACATTAGCAGTGATGCTGTTAATTGCCACAGCAAACTCCCCTGAGGACACCATTCTTTAAATAAAACCGATCCAACATGCACTATGATAGATCTGTCTCTAAGGAAGTTTTGTATAAAGAATTTTGCCATTTACAGCCCATGATTTGTAAGTATTCAGAATTCCTCTTCGTAGAGTTGTATCGCCTTTTCCGTGTCAAAAAACAACAACCCGTGTTTGAAGCAAAGTAAAAGCCTTCTTGAATGGCAAACTCCAATGAAACCAGCTGATCGACCCTTTCTGAAGCCATATTATTCATTACAAAGCATCTGGTTACTTTCAAGGTATCAAACAAAACATCAATTGACTCTAACAGTTTGCAAATCACACTAGCGAGAGAAATGGGATAGTAATTTTCTGGTTTGATTTTTTCTTTTGCTGTTTTTAAAAGATGAATTACTATAGCCTCCAACCAACCGAAGTTGGGAGGTGTTTAATTATAGAGAGTAAACTTTGTTGTCATAGTCTGGAGTTAACCCCATATTGACAACATTGTAGACTCTAATTCCTGTAATTACATTATCTTCAAGAACTGATAGAAGTCAACGATCTCAGGTCCTTTCTCAACCCATCCTTGCATGTGGAACAAACCTGTCACAAAAGATGTGTACAACTTTCAGCATGACAAACAAACCTCTTGGCATCATTGTTCGGTCCTCCAAATACTTACACATTGTGTCTGTAAAAAATGTATTATATTGTGCTTACACCTGGTAAATCTACAATAGGGATATCAATGACTGGTCTCCCGTTAGATGATAATGAATTATTTATTTATCTTTATTACAAATTGTGTAATATATTTTTAGAAAAGAACATTTCAAATATCTGAAGCACACTAAAGGTCCTGCTGACTTTAGGCCTATAATAATCCTGTCATCCCTATCCAAATGTTTAGAGTGTATGTCCATCAGCAGTTGATGAAATACTTGAAAGAAAATAAACTTCTCAGTCCATTTCAGTCAAGATTTTTGCAAATGCAATAGCACTGCTACGGCACTTATATGTGTACCTGATAATATAGGCTACTATTAGCTATGGATTGTAGAGAAGCTATTCTATTAATTTTATTTGAGATTTTTTGGGACCATTTGATTGTGTCAATCTTTTTTTATTGTTTTCAAAATTGAAGAGAATTGGGTTGTCATCTCAATGCATAATTTCAATCAAAGCGTATTTGTCTGTAAGAGAGCAAAGTGTTTGTGATGGTGAAAAAATGTCGGGCTAGGAGGCTGTAATGTGTGGTAGGCTATTCTGTAGAGATCAGTTTTAGGATCTTTGCCTTTTAGTATACAGATATAATGACGACATTAATAATAGACTAAAATATTGTATACTTTATCACTTATATGATTTTCACATATATTAACACTCCAAAGTTAATGAAATTGGCAGATCAGTTGAGAAAATGATCATGAAATCAAGAATATCTGCTTATGAGCTGAAGAGCACAATTTAAAATTGAACAAAACAAAGAAGCTACCTATTATTATAGGCTATTCTCCACTAATGAACACAACAGACTTGACACTCTCCCCAAACCTAGCATTGACGGTGACTCAATAAAATATTGCACCATCATTGGAAATCTGGAACTGACAATTAATACAGACTGAATTTGTAACTGAAACATATAAAATGATATTTGCAGTAATCACTCTTCAAACAAAATGAAAGATATTTAAAAATTTCAGATTAGTGTGCACCTAATCATGCGTTATTTATCCTACCGTGACACTGTAGTTAATGATATGACTGCTCAACTGGCTAACAAAATGCAACATGCTCAAAATTATTGTATACGATTTATTTTTTATTTAAAAGTGATGATCATATTGGTTCTTAATACAAGTAGCTATTTCTTTTAAAACTTGATGATTTCGATCTTTTCATATTTTATCTATGTTGGATGTTGTTATTTAAACTGGAGTGCCGACTTGCTTCACAACTAAATTTACAACATTAAGTAACTTACTAACATTACAAGAAAAAGGTCAACAATATTATTTGCACCAAAATATAGAACAGTTATGTATAATACATCTTTCACTGTATCGGATTGTCATTTGTGGAACTTGTTGCCATATTCCTTTAAATTCATTGATACCTATGCCCAATTAGGAAAATCTTTTTAGGTAGATTATATGAATGATACAGATCTGAACAGATGATCTTTGGGTAATTCTGCGCAATTACTTGGCCAACCCCAAATTTTTTCATATTTTACTACGGTCATAAGGATGTTCTCAGAAAGCAAGAAACATAAAATTTAAGGCCCGCAAGGCCATCTGCCGAGCGATAAGAAGGTTCAAAGTCCACGCTATAACAGTGGCTTGCGGGAGACGCGCGGAAGGCCAGTTGTGACAGTACCGTTATATAATTATATATAATGACAGGTTTGGCCAGGTAGCTATATATATATAGGCCTATATATATAGCTACCTGGCCAAACCTGTCATTATAGGCCTTCCGCGCGTCTCCCCATCGTACAGAGCGATAAGAAGGTTCAAAGTCTACGCGATAACATAATGACAGGTTTGGCCAGGTAGCTATATCTATAGGCCTATATATATAGCTACCTGGCCAAACCTGTCATTATAGGCCTTCCTTGCGTCTCCCGCAAGCCACTGTTATCGCGTGGACTTTGAACCTTCTTATCGCTCGGCAACCTGTACGATGGCCTTGTGGGCCTTAAATTTTATGTTTCTTGCTTTCTGAGAACATCCTTATGACCGTAGTAAAATATGAAAAAAATTGGGGTTCACCAAGTAATTGCGCAGAATTACCGATCTTTGCTTTGGGTGTGCGAGGATAGGCATTTTTTATAGAAATGTATTATATATGAATGTGAGTGTGATATTAATTTTATTTTTTAAATTGATTCAAAATCAATATTTTATTTATTTTAATTTTATAAATTCAAATTTACTTCGTTTTTCAAGTTAATTTAAAATTTCTATTTTTTCGATTTACAGTACTTATTTTCTAAATTTTATGTCATATATGGTTTTCAGTTTAAAATTGTTCTTGTATTGTAAATGAGGTATTTATTTTAAAAGGGTTAAGTGGAAGAGAAGACCTGATGGTTCTAACTTTGACTTAAAATAAAGTCAATTATCATACATTCATTATTACTCCCTACCGTAATACAAAATTATACTGCAACCATCATATTCTTAATAAACGGATAAGTTTATATTCACTGTAAAATAACCTAACTCTAGCATAATAAACTTTGATGGTAATTGTTTACAAGAAAGTCACTGCTTTTTTGCAATTTTTTTTAACATATTCTACAAACCTTATTTGTTAATAATAAAATAAGTTTTCAACGCGAAGCTAATTTTTTTTTTACCGAAAAATCGCAATTTCAAAACTACAGAATTCAATGCATTTATGTAACCGAAGTCAAGCAACAACGAGCGCGGTTAGTACTTGGATGGGTGACCGCATGGGAAATAATGCACAATTTCTTCTTTTTTTTAATTTACGCAGTAGGATAATGGGTGGCGTATAGCCACCTTACTTAACCTTGTAAGGTATAATTCGCGTACATACATATTTTAACGCGTAACTTACTTAATGGACCTTAACCTAGAAAAGTTGAAATTGGTTTTTTTTCCGTGAAAAAATTAACTCCGCGTTGAAAACTTATTTAACTATTAAGAAATAAGATATGTAGAACATGTTTAAGAAAATGCAAAAAAAAAAAAAAAATCAGTGACAATTACCACTTTCATGGAGAAGTGAATCTGAAATCAATACCATAAATTACCAACACTTTATAAAAAAATGAGATATTAAACTATGTTTATTACTTACATAACATAAAGAGATTCTTTTGAGAAAAATAAAATATCAACCATCAAAAAAATCACCAAAATGCAAAAGTAAGAATATACATATAGGCCTACAATACTATAAACACATGAGTATGCGTACGCGAAGCAATATCCCTCAACTTAGGCCCCCAAACATTGATTTTGTCTTATGTCTTTACAGTCTAGATATTATAGCATAGGCCAAAGAGTAGAACTATTTTAAGATTCCAAAGGCCCAACCATCAAAATACAGGTTTTTTTTATTTAATAAAATGTATATATTAATACTTGATAAATATCAACAATGTAAATTAACTGGATAAATAATAAAGTAAGGCATTTCTGAAGACACATTTTTTATAGAATCTTGTTAAAATATTATTTTGAAATCTATGAGATCTAAAATTAAAACTTAGTGTATATTATATTATTTGTTGTAGCCTACTAGTCATTGCGATTTACTTAAAAAATTTATGCAAAACGTTTCTACATACCTTATTTTCAAACAATTAGATCATATTATTTGCTGTCGGAAGATCCTTTTAAAGTACCAAAAACCATTGGTTCAGTTGGTTTATGCATGGTTGAAATATGCATCTGGTATGCATAGGTTATATGATAGGAGGACAATCGCGTCTCGTATAAAGAAATACTGTGAGTTTTGTTGACAGATTTAGGGTTTTTAACCGAATTCAGTTTAAATTCATTCTTTACTGCACAATTCCGACTGGCGATATATTTTCCAAGTCCAGGACGTGTTGCACACCCAACTGCTGTGTCCAGACTGTACATTCACAGTCATTGTCAATTATGTAATTCATATAGAAAAAAACACTTCAACACAAGATCTCACAAAAATTACGTTTATTTAATCAAACGCGTTTCAACGACACTCGCCATCCTCAGTGATACATGAGCTATAACTGTTTAATAGTTTAAAGTTATATTTTTGGTATTGTACCTCATGCATTACTGAGGATGGCGCCTTTGTCGTTGAAACGCTTTTGATTTAATAAACGTAGCCTACTTTTTGTGAGATCTTGTGTTTGAGTTTTTTTTCTATCTAATATATCTCACAAGTCGAGCTTAATATTTATTTATAATTCTAATTCAATAATAAATACAAATAATTTTCCACCATTTGGTTTTGTGAATAATGTATACTAGTGATAACATGCTGATTGTGTTCACGTTAATACCATTTGATTAATATTATTACAAGTGGAATGAGCTGCATATCAGGAAAAAATTAATACCTCAGTATATAATCAAAATAAAGATTTGAAAAAGACTTATACTCAAGACACTAGTTGCGAAAGATTTTTTTTTTTAAAGAAAGAACAAATCATTTTATAGAATTGTTATGTTGGCAATAATTGACAACCGTCCAAAACTTCGCACAATAAACGCCCTTCTCATAATCTATCAAATTATAGAAATATCCCTCCTATCTAGTTTTCTTCAAATGGAAACAACCAATGAATCGAGTATTTAGTATCACAAAACTTAAAATTAATTTTAAATTTACTTTTGAGTCAAAATTTGTTTCCACTGCAATGGGAAGGAACGGTGAATATTATCCAATAATCATTATTTATACGCTATTGTAAAGAAAGACTTTCTTAGTATTTAAATTTATATATTTAGAAAAGCTCCACGTTGTGGAGACAAACTTTTTTATAATTTAAATTACAACTTTTCAAATTAAATCTAACATCTCTCTTTTGAGTATCATGTTAAAAAATTTTATTTCGTTATTGACCACTAATATTCGTGCAATTATTTAAACACGTGAAGTTACATTTACAATAGTTAGTTTATTTTAAATTAATATAGCCTACATCACCAAATTTCAATTATTTATACAACTCTTTAAATTAAACAATTATTTCAAGTGAAAAATATACTTTCCCAATTTAATTTGTTTTTGCTGCAATTTTTTAGTATATGCTGGGAAGCGATCAAGAATAGCTCAGTTGGTAGAGCATTGGTTGTGTAAATCCAAAGATCTTGGGTTCGATTCCCAGTCTAGGTCATATTTTTTTTCACTTGAAATAATTATTTAATCAATAATACTAGTTTGGTAAAATAATGTATAAGCGTTAAAATCAATAAATTAATATATATCTTTAAAGTTAGTATGAGAATTAAAATATATAAATTAATTATTATTAAAGTTTCTAAATTATGAGCACAGTTTTGATTTTATTATTAATTTCTCTCTCTCTCTCCCTCTCTCCATCGGTGCCATGGTGGGGTGGGCTTGACAGGGCTGGCTGTGGAGATACAGCGCCGGGGTGGCACGGTGGCAGTAACCGAAACTACTTGAAAACAAGAACTGCTGCAAAACAACTAGTGGCGCTCCTAGGGACCGATCGCCCTCGTATCACGCTGTTTAACATGGGCTGTGACTTTATTATTCTAATTCCTTCTTCTATGATATTAGTCCATAATCGTTTCTATGTTCAAGAAATAAATATTAAATATCTTAAAAAATACACACCCACAGATGAGCACATTGCTTTCACACACATAACAATACCAAACAAAAGCAATAAACATAACAGCAACAAATATATACATGATTGATAATTTCTCAGATTTCACCTATAAAATACAGTACATTACACACTATAAAAGATTTCTATATTGCAGTATAGTGATATTTCAAGTATCTTAAATGTAGAATTTAACTGATTGTAAAATTTGACACCCTTATAAAAAGGACTCCTTTTCAGCAGGGTAAGCCTATGAATCGGGTAAAACATTGCTTCCCTGTTCCTTGTCCCATAATTTTGTGGTGCACACAATTTTCTGCAAATAACTGCTTGTGACAGTGTACAAAACATAAGACTTCGAACAAATAAAGAGATGGTAACGTTAAAATTTTGAAATCTTTAAATAATCCTTTACAAGAGTAAAATTTAGGTTTATTTAACGTGATTCTAAAATTTTTTAATAATCATAAAAATATTGTTGTCTTCCTTAGAGTCTCCTCAGAGTATAATTAATCCCTTATTTATTTATTTAAATAACTGTAGTACACAGTTAATTGGGGTTTAATATCTGTTTAATATCATTTGAAAACAGCTCTATTTAATTTCTTTATTAAAATCTTTATATGTGTTTTCCAATTTAAATGATGATCAATCTGTACACCCAAAAATCTAACATCAGTTTTTCCAATTAATAAGTTATTTTTAAATTATTATATATTTTTAAAATCTTAAATTTAAACAGTTTTTTGTTCAATATCTTCTGTTATCCAATTTATAATACATTAAACTTGATTCAATTTTTCAGATTTAAATTCTGCTTGTAATGGTACCAACATTACCATGTCAAATAGCGAAGTTATTGCCAAACATGTAATTTCTAACGCTGAACTCCCATGAAAATGTTATTATAAATATAATATCCGGCAGGGCCGAAGCGAATGGAGAGTGTTATCTATAAGGCCAGTTAGACCACATGTAGAGATATGCATACGATGTTTATAAATAAATAGTGAGCTTGACTTGTGAGATAATATATATAGAAAAAAACCAGAAACCAAGATGTCACAAAACTTATGTAACTACAACAAAAATGTTAAACAAACTGGATAAGACACCTTGATGTAACAATACAATTTAACATTTCCTACGAAACCAAATTGTAGGACTTTACATATTTATCAAAGATCTGATTGTTTTTACATCGTATGATAGAGGCTGGGTAAGTATCATGATGAAGACTAGCAGAGTAGGCTACCCGTCCTTTGTACGGGGTTGACGTATTGAGTGTTAAGGGAGTTTTCAAGGCCCGTGGGGCGGTGCCTTGATTGAATTTCTAAATAAAAATAGGCCTATGTGTTAACCAGGGACCCTAACAATGACCATGTACAATTTTAGCTCAATGGGTCCAGTAGTTTTTACGTGATTCAGTAACACACACACACACACACACACACACACACACACACACACACACACACACACACACACACACACAGACAGACACCATTAGATTTTTATATAATAAGATAAGTTGATCTAAAACTACCTTCTTTTATAAACTTTTATTATCATTTTAAATCTGAAAGGTGTTTTAAAAAGAAATAGTAACGAAAGATTTACTTATTCTTGCTGTTTACCAAAAACTCGCTGTAGGGTATGCTTAAATATTATTTGATTGAAATAAAGTTTTAAATTATTATGATCCAATGTAGGTTTTTCGCCAATTATTCCTGAACTAAAATATTTTTTTTATTTACAATTTTGAACGGGTTTGAGTCATTAATCTACATATTTCACGCAAATTTGATTAAATTACAGCAGATTTTGAGAAATTAGACCTACATCTTTTAATATGACAGTTTTTACGTTTTCTACGGGTAACTCTTGAACCGGGTTTTCAGGAAAGATGGCAACCAATGTTTTTGGGTTCTTAGGGGCTATACTTGAGACATGGTCTACACAGACAGTGAGAAAGTTATTGCACTAACGTGCTAATATTACGCCATCTTATCAGGTATTCCCTAATGTCGGGGATTTCCTATAGGTTTACATGTTTATCTATAATAACACAAAGATAGGCGTGGGGATAAAACATTCCGACCAATTTGGAGTTGATTGCACAAACTTTCTGTCGCAACTATACGAGTCCAATTTGAGTACTTTCTCTCTCTCTCTCTCTCTCTCTCT